>JAKSZP010013453.1:0-105419 GCA_022478985.1 Massospora cicadina
ATTGGCAGCGCATACCAACGATTTTATCACTTTTTAGTAATTAATCGATTGAAAACTCAACCAACAATAAGAACTAATTTTGACATAGACCAACAAAGCCCACATGCACGAGTCATTAAATCAAAGCTTAAATTTAAGTTTGACCTAACCAACAAAGCCCTCAGGCCCATGTCATCATAGTTGAATATAATTAAGTGAAATCGCTAAGCCGCGAATTTTAAGCTTTGCATAAGCTTAGAATATACCTGGTCCATAATCGCTAATATCTGATATGATCCATAATAAGTTCTAAACAGCTAACCTTATTATGTCCCTATTGAATATCTGACAATTAGGTCCAGCAAATTACTCAACAGTCATCATGTTTTACCAATTAACTTACCTAACTTTGCAGAAAGATGGAAACATTCACACTTTTATGTGGCATATATAGCACCATGGAAAATTCAAAAGATCAGGGCAAACTGGCAATGATTATGAACCTTTTGACCCTTTCAGTAAAGAGATGACGCTGCTGTAGCTTTAAAGAGTCAGCATGTGCTACAATAATGTTAGCAAGTTATTATTGAGTTTGGGGGGTGAAACGTTCATATGCATAAGAACCACCTTCCTTTTTATTATATTATTGGATCAAGAAGTTATAGACTTTGATGAATATTTCTATAATGAAGCCAAGAATTTTATGTGGCTAAAGTTCTGATCATTATGATAATTAGAAAGCTTTCTGCCACGTCTATGAGCCTAAAAAAGAATCTTACTAGGCTATTTTACCCGTTTTAAATTCTAAAACACTATAAATGATATGATAAATTACTCCACCGTTGCACCCTCACTTTTTATACACCAAACACAGCATATACTAGTTATCAAAGTATAGCGCACCAATTAATTATTAAATTAAATATAATTGGCCATAAGAAGCCTCACTACCTTACTTTAGAACTTGGTATTCATTATCTGATATGGATCAATGACACTTATGTGGGAATAGCCTTGGCAGAGTAAAAAAGGGATATTCTACCTCTTCCAAAATCTTGGAAAATCCCATCTAAAGAATGGATCAATAATGAACGCTGCCTCACTGGCAGAATTTTTAATATTAAATGGAAAAAAGAGAGTTTTTACGCTACTATGGCTGCTGGTGACTGAAAGACTTATTTACTTACATGAACTAAACAGATGCTCTTAAAGTTCATGCGCTTACTGGTATGAATAACTACACTGAGTGTACTTACATTGATATCAGAGTGAACAACATTAAGATTTAAACAATTGTAGACAGGGGGGCACCCATCAACATTGTTTCCTTAATGCTAATGAGGACTTTGGATTGTAAGCAAAATTTCTCTTTGCAAAGAATAGTGAACCGCAGGGCCCAATGCCACTATCTTACTAGGAGCATTCAGCTCCTTACCACTATGGCTTAGTATAGAAGTGTTATATTCTTAGTCTATTGTTTTACCTCATGCGTACTATAAAATAATTATTAGCACCTCTTTTATGAGAAAGTATAGGCTTTAAGTCAGATTTAAAGAGGTACTTTAGATATATTTGGATAACAATTCCCACTTTAATATATAAGATGAAAACCCAGAAAAACCTAGTCCTTCCTTAACTGTTAAACTGTTGATCCAGAATAGTTAATTTCACTACCATATAGGAAAAGTTGCCATCATATCAAGGAAATACCAATCTAACTTGCTGACTCCTCTGGAATACCATTGCAAGTAAAGAAAATCCTGACTATTTCACCAAGTCATAGTAGGAATGGATATTTGTTATTAATTCCTATGGGTTATTTGGGAAAATTCAGTCCCCATTTACAATCCAAAAGTGGATCTTATTACTGCACCTTGTACTATATATCCCAACAATGGAGAATTCAAGGTGTTATTAACTAGCCCATTGGCACATCCCATACATGGTGAGTACTTCAACTTGTCACTAGCGCTTATGTGCTTCCCATAGGTAGCAAAGTAGAACATGATGACAATGTGGCCACTAGTTTATGATTACCCAACCAGAACTCAATGGAATAATCCAAGAACCCGCCGACCTAAATCTCAACTTTATTGGCAAAAAAAGCTAGTACCCAGGAAAGAAATAAAAAATGGATACCACTACTCCACTTTTTACTAAAGTTTTGGTAGTTTACAATGAAAGTCTTAAACCCTCTGAGAATGAGGAACATGACTTGAAAGGACTTTTACAAATTCTAGAAAGTCTGCCTACCAATACATATGTCTTTAAACACTTAGCAATGAATTATATTGTCAACCAGTCACATGCCAAGTTCCTTATGTGATATCCTCCATGCAATAGCTTGAAAGCCATGCCTTCCCAATATTTGATCTGACCCATACACATTTTTAATCACCAATGTTTATTCAAGTGGAGGGAAATAGTGAGAATTTGGTTTGACCAAACATATGATACTAACCCTTACAATAATGCCTAATACTCTATAAACTTTGCTGTTACCATTTCTCCACTGTACGTGTTTTTAGTAGATTAATTCCCATTGATCCATCATCATATATTCCACTAGTATTCCCCAACCAAATATCTAAGCATATATAAATTAATTCGGTAATATAAGCCTAATTTTAGTGGATTGATCCTTATCTGTTCATCAACTAAATATCTAGTTCCTAAACCTGTTCCATTCCCATCAATCAAAAATTGTCAAAATTACTCAGCAAATCTATTGTGAGCCACCACGCCATCTAAATTTCTAAAAGATTTACCCAATGTTAGACATATGATTGTCAGGTTTCAGAAGCATTGTCTACTTTCTATTAGCGCACCAAAAAGTACAATCACAAGACGAATATATACCAGCATAGAAGGCCAACTCACAGGGTATGACTCTAAGGCTCAGGTATAAATTGGAAGGGTCAGAATTGGGAAAAGGGGAAAAACTCAGAGATGCAATTTTTGGTATTAGGTTTGTCAGAAAAATGATGAATTTTCATTATGCCTGAATTATCAGCGCTGGAAGTACACAACGAGACTACAGTGGATTGAAGTATAATTTAATAAAGGCTTAGTTCTCTTCCAGCCTTTACTTTTTATCAATGTATACTGTCTAATACAGCTTAACATGTTTGTATGTAAACACTACCTGTGACAACCTCGCCTAGTTGCAACATAATTTGAAACATGGGGTTTCAATATATGGTTTCCACTACAGAAGCACAGCCATTTACCTGTGCACCGTTAAGTTGATTAGCTACTATAAGGATACTTTGTCCACTTATTTAGAATGGCCTATGAATGATGAAGTGGCTGCCTCTGGAGACCATCATAAGCATGTCGAACCTTTTTGCCCACTGCATGATACATGATTATTTTTATTGCCAGCTTTCTGGAATCATGTATAGCTAAAACCACAGTGTTTCCAATTTTGAAGAAAGTATGGATGATTACCAGAGCTATATTAATGGCAATAATCAAGTTCTTACTAACCTTGCACAGTATAACAATGGTTAGGAGAGATAGTTTGACACCTAAATAAGAGATTTTCTGGCCAAGGCTGGAAATTGTGAGTTTAAACTCTTAATTTCCAAACAAAAACAAAATCAGGTTGAACAAAAATTTATGGTAAAGCGCCGCCACTTTTTTAGTTTGTTGTATCTGCTCTGCCAGGAGTTATGGGCAGCAGTATTAACAATAGCTAAAGCTTTGCCATTAATAAATCTCCATATAAATGGGTTTATATCTAGAATTATGCTATGTTTGCTCTCTGATTCAGACAGCAATGAGGCGCTTGTTGAGTGATTTTTGACTAAGTTTTTTATTAATGCCAACCTATTGATTTTCTGTAATCCGCTTATATTCTAGTTCTCTCAGATGTCAATTTACTTTAGCCACTACATCCCCTAAAATTCCTACTAGGCCACTAATGCCTGATCACCTTATGCAGGAAACCTAAATTCAGTCTTCTCCAGCATCATAAGCTCGCTTTTTTTCACTGTTTTTTTCAGAAGTCTAATCAACGTCATTTCAGCCTTTACAGACTTCAAAACGTAAATCTTTTCCTATTAAACAAAGTTGACTTACTAAAATCTAACAAACATGAAAATGTACATAGTGATATTGCCATGTTTAAGATAAACTTGGAGAGTGCTCCTGAGAAAGCTAAGTTGACAACCATTATGAATTTTTGGACAATGAAAGTAAGGAATTGTAATTCCTGAACTCAGTGAAATCAATATAGACCCACCACAACACCACCAATCTCATTGTACAGAAGTTTTGTAGAGAAGAATATATGATAATGTAAAGTATGTTGTCTCTTTTTAGGCACTAGTGGTGTCCAACCTGTCAGGAGAGTGTCTATAACTCTCCATTTCTCAGAAACGTAACACACGGTGCACTGCCACAACACCAGGAAACTTGTCATCAGTATTAAGGTGAGAATAGCGCAGAAGAAGGTGCTGGAGCTATAGTAACAAAGGACAAGGGTGTTCAAAGCTTTATCTATTATTAGAGAACGAAAAATGATAATACTTGGGTGTACATTAATGTGATGTCCATATCCAAGCCGTGCTCAGGGCTGTAGGGCTTGGGTGTCTTGGTCTGGAGGGGACCACGGCCCAGCAATTCTCACGATGCAGTTGTAAATTGAGTGCAGATAAAATGGCTGACGTTGTTCAAGACCTCCTCAAAGAGGTCCATTCACATGTTCTCCCAATTTAACATAATTTAAAAGAAAGACTAAACTAACGTGATTTATTGGGAAAGAAAACAACTAACGAGAAAGTTTTCTTGAGGAATCATATTTAACAAAGGTGGGGGAATCATTGATTAGTGGAAGTAGTGCTAAGCCCAGGTGCACCAATAAGTGCATGCTTTCATCTGAAAGGGTACTATGATTTAGAAATTGTCCAAAATTGAGTAAATGGTTGAAGGCAGGGCCGACCTGAGCTGGAAATTTTAAAAAATGAACGAATTTTGAGACCCCATTCACCAAGCAACTAAAGTGAACTGTCATTATCAATAATATAGCTGGTTCATTTTAACGCACCTGCTGTAATGCAGGATGAACTTCTCGCACATCCCCAGGGCCATCCTTGGCATATCTCGTCTAAACCCAGCTTTTTCCCATGGTATGTTTGAGGTCAGGAAAGCCTGATAACCTAATATTTTTGGCTCTGACGACCAGCATGTTTCTTGAAGTTAGTCCCCTCAATTATGTCATTTAGACATGACATAACCCAAAAGGGGGGAGCTGCTACGCATCTTTTCTTCAATTGATCCAAACAATGGGATTATCATAAATTAAAAACTCCCATTATGGCACCTCAGCTAATAGCATAGGAAGCTATATAAGAAGGTGAGGAAGCTTTGGGGAAACTTTTGTCCAGTGCCCGCATTAGCTGATGGACCATTGTGGACAACCCTAGGGTTGGAGCATCAGCAACATGTGGCATAAGGAGAAATCTTTGCAGGTTTCTTCAACAATAATGGCGGCGACGTTAATTACCTCAACGTATGAGCAAGTTGACGCTCAGCAAAAGTGATGAGAGCAGGCATACAAAAGGCATTGCATCTAAATTTTTTTTAACAAGGATGAGTCTGTTATGGGTTTTTGCCAGATTCTTTTACAATGAGGCTCAGGTTTTGTATAAGTCTAAGTGGTTAATACTTTAGTGCCCATATTGCTCTTTTCTATGTATGTGAGTCCTATAAGGGACTATTTTGAGTATTGTTACCGGTGCTTAATGAGAAAAATGACATTAAACAAAATGTTTAACTTCTTTGCCAGAGAGAGATAAATTTTGAAGCACCCAACCCCGGTCAAGCTGAGTTTATTAAAGAGGATTACAGGTCTATATCTCCAAAGCAAAATTTAAATTAGCCTTACATGCCTTGCTTTGAGTTATCAATGTTAGTCATATAACTTGTCACACATATAAACAATTTGGGCACTGAGACAAACACTGTCCCACTACGATTGTGGAGCCATTGGTGTATGTTATGTACTCTGATACTGATAGAGATTTGGGAAAAAAGAGGAAAAATAGATAAATGATATCCTACCTCCACATTTTTTGTATTTTGCCAAAAAATAATAAACTTGACTTTTCTACAACAAGCAGAATTGCCATTGTAAAACCATGGCGCTTTCCATTAGTTTTCCTATATATTCTAACTAGTGATGACAAGCAATTAATGCTTAGTCACTGCCAATTTCTTTTCCGGTAATCAAAGATGATGAGGTAGTTGATACCGTCTTATTGCCAACAAACAGCAAACAGGTAAATGCAAGAAAGGTAGAAGTGAAACTATACATCCAACTACTGGAACAACAAGAGCTTTGTTCACCTCTGGTTATTCCCTTAGTTTAGATGTAGTCCAGGTGGCCATACATTTAGAGACCTTACAATAATCAAGCCTGCTTTTATTGATGAGCTACTAGCTTACTCAGGTTAAGCTGGCACTCTGGATCTCAATTTAGTGAATGTAAATGATTCCTATTATGCAAAATTCACCTATATCAATATCGCATTTAATAAGCTTTAAGTAAAATATTTTGTGGATTTTAGAGCGCTAATGAATATCATATTACTAAATTATAAAGAAACTTGACCTTGCGATGTTTATTAATCAGCAAAAAAATCTATGGTACCACAAGGCCCCAGATGACAAAATCTCTCAGAGCATATAGTACATCGCTCTGCATTTTGATTCGCTAGTAATACTGGCTCCTGTTATAGTAATACTCAAACAAAATTATGCCCATCTCATTGGGAACTTTTTTTGAAGACTTATTTATTTAGTTTGATTTTGAGGAGAGTACTTTAGAAATTTACTTGGTCAACACCTTCCTCTTTAATACAATTGTAAACAAAGACCTTACAATTCATAATCAAGGGTTTATAACCTTGAATTCAAAGATGACATGGTGCCAATTAGTTATTAAAGATTTGTGGACATAATTGGTGATTTTCCACCCATAATTATGGAATCCAAAGATATTCTAATGAGAGCAACTTGTAACCTAAACATTCCAGCGGGCTACCATATTTTAATGTGGACTTAAATTGCTTTAAAAATTCCTCAAGGTATTTGGCAAGTGTTGAATTTTATGTTATTTTTGTGCTCGCTGGTACTTTTATACCTAAAAACTCAACAATATAACTGCAGGAGAAGTAGTACTCTCTTCGCCAGAATAATTAACTCAGGGGGGTTTTACTTACCACATATAATAAAAACACATAAAAACCAACCAGTCAGTTTATTAAGCTTTTTTATATATGTTGCGAGGGTGAACAAAAAGTGAACCATCTTGATATTGGGACGCTTAGTAGTTAAATCATCTCAAGGCTCAAAAGGAGTCAGATGAGAGTTATATTATAAGCTAGGTGCCTCTGAATTAGGGAATATTAGGATTTGACCTATTGGAGCTTAGTAGACTCATTCCACTTTGATGGGACCGCCAATGGAGGGCAGTTAGGATAATTATGCATGGTAAGGTTTTGATATTATATCCAATCAGTGGGCAGGAAAAATTTTTCACCTTTATGGACCCCCTCTGATCCTATAAAAGGGGACGGCCTTCATGGTGTAAGTTGTATTAAATTAGAAGTGGCCTGTGGAGGAGCCTCCAATGGACTTCACAGACACAGCCAACAATTTGGGGGCAATATGACCCCTTAAACTCATGATATTTAGCTAGTATTATCAATAAATTTATTGCCCCTATTCAAAGGGTTCCACTAAGAATCAGCCAGGGTTTGTGGCTGATTTTGTCTATAATTTCGTCCTTACTTAAAACTAATACACTCACTACATATTCAGACTTCTAAATGTCTGACAGCAAGATCTTTGTGCCATTTTGTCATTGTAACTTGGTACCTGTTGTCATGCCTGAGTTTATCCTTCCCTGCCATGGCAAAATCCAATTAAAATTTATCTAGTATACATACATAACATCTTTAGATTAAGCGACATCAAGTTGTTTTGTTATTTTTCACAATAGAATAAGTACACAATTTTAATAATCTTAGAAATCTTGATGAACGTGGGCTGAATGGCAATAGAGACAACTAGTGTATTTTCTTGTTTCTTGTAAGCTCCTCTCTGCTTAAATTGAAGATGAATAGGAACAAAAGATGTCCCTTTTTGATAACTATAATGTTGTTTTTTCCAAAAAATCAGCTTTAATATTGGTTGCGCACAAAGTGTGTCACACCATACCAATACTGGAGATTATCTAAAAATTTTGTTGCATCCTACTAGATGTTCTAAAGTGGCTAATGGAGAAGTAGTAATGAAATTAATAAACTGATGCAACAGGAGATGTAAAGCCCTTTAAGAGTCCTTAACTCTCTGGTTTTTTAAAAAAAGGATAAACCTAATTAAGTAATATAGATTGTTGAAAGCTCATTAATATTGCTCTTAAGGATTTCTATCCCTCATCACATATTGATGATGCAATAGACCTTTTGGAATGTGAATAATACTTTTTTCCATGGATTTAACTTCTGTTTATTGGCTAATTGAGCTTCTGAAAGAAGAACATAAGAAGTGCGCTAAGATTGTTGCTTAGGGTCTATACCAACCAATCCAGATGTGGCAAAGCTGTGTAACGCCCCATCAACGTACTAGTGCAATATGGATAACATAGTGGGGGTGATGAGTAGTTAACTAGACTTAAGTGTCAGATATTTAATAGGGACATAACAATGTTAACATGCTTAATTTTTTATGGATCATATTAAATATTGGTGATAATAGATCAGGAATACTCTAAGCTTATGTGAAGCTTGAGATCCGCGGCTTAGCATTTCACTAAATAATATTTGATAATGATAACATGGGCCCAAGGGCTTTGTTGGTTAAATTGGACTTAATAATAAATGTCAACTTGATGACTTGGGCATGTGGGCTTTGTTATTCTATGTCAAAATTAGTTTTTAATGTTGATTAAGTTTTCAATCGAATTATTTACTATTTAGTGGTATGAATTGCCTTGGTATGTGCTGCTGATTGCTTGAGAAGAGCTTTAGTTTAACTAATTGCAGATGCGTCAGAAACGCTGGCTTAAGAATATTTCTGAGTTTGAGACCAACCCTGAGACGTTTGAGGTGTCCTGAGTTGGAAGAATTGTAGACCTTAAACAAACTTATTATGTGTTCCTCTGTCCAAGTGCCATTAAAAATGAGGCTTCATGGGTAAGATGTGGTAAACATCAAACCCTATAAATTATCTCGAGTTGATACTAATAAAACACAATCAACTATTACCACAAGTTCATAGTTTAATCTATAAGATTTTTTGTATTTAATAATTTACGTTTTATAAAGTCAAGAATTCACTTGGGTTCAGAAAAACCAGAGCAGCGTGCCATTATCTAAGTAATGACGGAAGTATATAGGCTTTAATGGTTATTATCAAGGAGTTATATCTTAACTATTGTCACCATCTGGTCTAATGTCTCCATACAATAGACATTAAAAACTCCACCATACCTCAGAAGAAGAACCATCCATCTGAAGTAGGCCAAAATTTCAACAGGGGGAAACATATAACTTAAGTGTTAGTTTAATTGATGATATAAACTTTTTTTTAAGTACATTTACTAAGCACTTGCACCATCAAAAAGAATTTTTTCATTGCCTTGCTAAAGCCAATCTGAAATCAAGCTGCATAAGGGTAACTTCTTTGAGTTTTAAAAAGTCCCTTGGGGCTCCCAAGTGTGGGAAACTATTTCAGGATGAAGGCCTGGGGTACTGCCCCCCACCACACTAGGGCTGCATGAATCTAAGCCGCACTTAAAATGTGGGCCCAACCACAATTGTGAGTAGCTCATGCCACCCCCTAAACTGACATATGCCCGCCCTGTTTAAGTACTGGGCAGCTCATCTGCACCGGCCAGGACAGGCAATATTCCTCTCACCCCCTTGTGGGGGACTTGACCCAATGACCCCCAGCTTTAAGGCCTCTTAGGGGGGAGGAGCCGAAGCCTTCCCCTTTGTCATCTGCTTTTTTAGCAGAGTTTTGCTTTCCGGCCCCTTTTTGTCCAGGAAGCCTTGGAGTCCTTTCAGATCAGCCTTAATTTTCTTGCATGATCCATTTTGCTGCTAGCCAGCTCGTGCTGACTGACCAGCAGCTAGCCAAGCTTCAGGACTACTTGGCAAACCACGGCGTTTATTGTAGGCAGGTGCACCAAAATGCAGCCAACCAGAATTGCCCCTCCCTTGTCCTGGGGTCTTCACCCACACAACCTCAGCTTGTGGGGAGGCTATTTGACAGGCACCTTGCCTGACACATACCCCCCCCTTTCTGCTTATATTCTCCCCTCAGGGAGTGGTAGACATCTGCAAGAACAGGTTGGCACAGTCATCACTACCATCACTTCTTTCAGGCCACTACAGGACCTGACCAATGTGCCTCTCTGGGTTCTGGTGTTAGCTACTCATCCATATTTCCACAGGCTTTCCCCAGTTGCACCACGCGGAGGCCCCAGCTTACCCTACCTAGCTCCCAAGGGTAACTTCTTCTAAAAACAACTTGAATATCTGGGGTTTTCATTGACAAGCAAGATTTATGGCACCATCTACTAATATTGAGGCCATCAAAAATGATGTGGCTGAGTAGAAAGAGCATTAAGAAGGCATCCATTAAAAATGGTTGGATACTATCAGTTTATAAAAGAACATAATTATAATTGGTTGGCCTTTTATTTTATTTGTTAAAAGTGGATTACCTTTTTAGTGGAAATGGAACTGTAAGCTGGCCATTGACAAGTTAATGCTTTGCTTCACTAAAGCGACAATACTCATGTATCCTAGCTTCAATAACTCATTAATTGTTCAGGTGGATGCATCCCTCACTTCTGTTAGAATAGTGAAATCACATATTGATACTGAGATCATTGATGACCAGTAGCCTATTATTGCCAAATTTTAGATGTATATATATATTTATCTGTAACTGAGAAAATATATATGGCCATCATTTACATACTTAATTAATTTTGGGTATATGTGCACATTGTGAACGTCACAGTAATAATCAACATACCTCCTGTGCAGGTTGCAAGACTAAAAGAGACAGAAGGGCGGCTGATCTGATGGGCTTTAAAATTGTAAGCTTACAATTTCACTTTTTGGCATCATCACAGCATAAAACATTATAAGACAATTTACTTATCTTGGTTGTTCACAATGGCCTTATCAGCTGATATAGCCAATAAGTTATTTATCAAATTTTATTTCACTATATGGCAATGATCTAGTGGAGGTTCAACGTATTTTAGACAATCTCAGAAGGAATAATTTTCAAAATAAGAAAATTTAAAAAATCTTTAGATGAGTGATATTTTTTCAAATTCCATCAGAGTGAATTGAGTTGACTATTGCAGCCCACAAGGCAACAGGGTCTGTTATTCTCAAAAATTCTTGAATAGTTGAAACAACTGTATATATTAGAAATTGATACCTTTTCCTTAATTTATGAAGTTATGAATTGCTGTAAAGAGTGTTAAATTAAATCCATCTAGTGGAAGGCCACATTATATTAGTTACCAAACCTGAATATTCTTGACACACTGTCTCTATTGACATTGTGCGCCCCTTGCCTTATGTAATGTACAATTCAAGTGTATAATAGTAGCCATCACTTACCTCACCAAGTAGGTGGAAACCAAAGCATTTGAGACCTTGGAGCCTCAAAGATGGCTAAGTTTATCGTGAAATTAATATAAATTCATGGATTCCCCACTTTTTAATGGAAATAGAACTAACTTCATGTCCTTATTATAGCTAATCTTAATGACTTGAAAGTTATTTGAATGTTACTATCAACTCCTTATCATCTAAAAAAATGCACATGGAATGGGTAAATGGAACTCTGGTGAGCATTCTGCAGAAGTTAACCACTGGCAAGCCCTCCAGCTGGATCATGCTCTTGTACTCCACCGTTATTGCTTATAGCAAAGACTTTCATTATTCAATGTGGTGGTTCCCATTCCAGCTACTTTATGTGAAGCACCCTCCACTTCCTACAATTTATATTTTTGTGTGAACCAAGATTATCTGAGTCCCAATAATTATTTGTAAAAGCTAACTCAGACTTTAATTCAGCTATAGAGAAAGGCATATTTTTATGCATTTCATTAGAATATAAAATCTCCTTAACAAGATAACAAGGAACAGTGAACCTTGCCCAATTTCTGTAGGGGAGTTGATTTTATATTATGATAACCATGAGTTTGAAAGGACTAGTAAACTGGAGAACATATGGAAAGGGCCTTTTGAGATCAATGAGAAGACATCAACTGATTTCTACACTCTTAAGGTTCTGTTAAAAGTCGCCTCATTAATTTGGTACATGCTAAGTTCTTGAAGAATTATCATCAGCATTCTGACCTAATGGCCATTATTTTTCAATGACTTAGTTCACCCCCACTCATATTTATTCCCTAATGTTTGGTCAAGTGGGGTAATGTAGCAATTGGTCTGACTAAATATCTTTATATTTAACTTATAAAGTAACTTAATAGTCAATTAATATTTATACAGAGGTTTCAATTGGTTTTTCCTACCCTTAGTGATTTAATATATGGAGTTGGTATGGTTTAACTTGCCTTAGTTCCCACGTTTTCATATGTAGTTAGTTGTTCTAGTATTAGATTACTATCATTCACCTTGCATTGGCGCTACCAGTTATTTTTGTTAATAATTTTTATCAAATCATTTAGTCTCCTCCAGTGCAATCCTTGAATCACTAATATATCAATTACCTTGACCAGCAACCCTGATGCTTGTGTCCTAATTATACTTTGAATTTATTAACTAGATTGACTTGTGCCAGCGCAAACTTGTCGCCATTAGGTTTATATTTTAGTATTTTGGCCATCTGCTAGTGTCTTAATGGTAATTAATTAATAACTACTGTGGAATACACTTCACTGAGGTCAAAAACTAAGCATCCCTGTCTTTTAAATTCATTATGCAATTAATATGTAATTATTCATTGCTACTAAGCTATCAAATATTTTCACTAATAGTAAAGAGAGTTATTAATAGGATATAGAAGGTAAATGTTATATTGAAAGGGAATTCTTTTATGGTAGTTTTTTGAAGTTGAATTTAATAAAGACTACTCATTGTTAACCTTTGAGCCATTATCATTATTTAGTACTACAGTGTGGTTATAATTATATTTAAAAAAATTATCTGATATATTATTATTTATATGGGTTTTCCCAAGATCACTTTCTTCAAACTAACCTTGTTGATCTATTGCTTATTGACCTGTGCCATTAGGATTTGACGCCTAAGAACTTGTTTAATCACAAATCAAAGGCTAAAAATCCTCTGAGGACCCAAGGATATATAGATCCCATGATAAGAATTCATTAATCACTTCCAATAATGTTCTTGCTAAACCATAAGTGACTCTCCAATTGTTCTATATGCTATTCTCTTTACTATTCCTTTTACTAGACTATGAGCTAATCCCAAAATGAACACGACAATATTTTAATCCCTTATCTAAATTGTATATTTTACTTGGTTAATGTGCCTTAACATGGTAAAAACTGAGATGTCATAAGTACCCAAAACCCCACTTAAATTCATGAGTCCTAAAGTAATAAGTTATAAATAGTTGCTGCACCTGTAGAAGAAAATAAACTGGAATTATATGAAGTAAATATTAAATCAAGGGCAAGTATATAGAATTACAAACCATTATATAACCAAAAGAGGAGATTAGAAAATTTGGATGGTCGTTCAGCATTATGCAAAAGCATACATATTAATTTTGGGAGCTCAATCTATCAATTGGAGTAAGGGTAAATGCACTGAAGACTCCAAGGTACATCTCATCTTTTAGTAGATAGTTATCTTAAAAAAATATTGAAGTTTTTTTCATTTTACCATAATTTGAGTGTTTAATATTGAAATAGTTTCTTATCTTTAATGAACTAATTTATTTTCTAATTAAGAGCACTTATAAGTTATCTTATATATCAGGTTAGTTCTTTTAAATGACTTTGATGTGACACTCCCTCTATCACCCATTAAGTTGGCTTCATAGAAACCCTTGTCTATTTGGTCTTGCTCTTCTTTAACTTTTTGGTGTGCTAGATGGTGCTGATCATTACTTAGTTTTATGTATATATAATTAAGTAACATAATATACTACATAAGATATGTACTAAATCTGATTGCTGCTGCCTTATTGTTCTCCATTTTTACAAAATTACCTCATTGCAAAGTTGTATTTTAGACTTTTTTAACACACCCTCAATTAGTTGTTCCCTGAAAAGCTAGTTTTACCGCCTATAAACCTAAAAAAGTTTATAAACAATTTAATTTTTAATTTTTAATTATTTTGATTTTGATTTTTTAATTTTTATTTAAGGTGGACTGACCTGGGATGATACTGCACCAATGGAGGGAAGTGAAGAAAATGGGAAAGGAGGATAACACCCAGAAAACTTCTATGTGTGGCGCATGATAGGCCAGGAACTCCATGGACCACCTTTGCTATTTGCTATCTTAGTTTGGGTCATTGGTGCGCAACGCCAACACAGTCAAAATTGTCCCCTACCCAAAGTTCATCTACTAGGATTGAACTTGGGGAGGCAGTGGTAGAGAGTCAAACCCTACCACTGGGGTATCCTTCCCTAAAAGTTTATAAACAATGAACCTATTGGTAGTAGAGTGTTGGGTTATTTTAAAGTCATGCAAAAAAGTAATCTCAGTTAGATAAATTTTTAAATATTATAACAAAATGTCATATTTCACATTTTTAAGATGGAACCTATGTAGGATCTATAATTGTAGGTGCAGGTTGTTATTATAGCGGTGTCCTTATGTTGAATGTGTTGGCTGTCTTAAATAATGTCCACAAGAGATGGTAAAGTATTGTCAATTACACCAACCCCTGTAAAACCAACAGATTCTAAATGACAAGACCCTTGACTTTATTTCTGAAAAGTTTTGGTTAACAAGAACCTCTATCGTTGTTTTAAGACTGACCTCCATAATGATGTTGTGAAAAACCCTTTAAAATAAACCAACTAGGGATTCTCAAGATGGAACCCCTGGGAATATTAGCTTTAAAACTAGACTATGCAATGCAGGAGAGCCCCTTTTTCACACATTTCCCTTTATTACAATTATTAAGGCAACATTTTGGGTGCTTAGATAAAAATGGTTCTAGTCCTGAGATTGACCTTCAGTGAAGGAAACTTTTCCTCAATAAATCTTTTACTACCTTTCTCCCAGCAAACTGTACCTCTAAATTGTCAAAATGGTGGTAGTCTATGTACTATAGATTCTATTATAGGTACTTTTATACTGACAATAGAATCCCAATTCTCTTTGTCACATAACCTCTTTGAAATGAAGAACCCCAGCATTTAGCAATTTTCTCTTTCTTAAGTGCCTCTTATGAATAATAACAATTGGTTTATTTAAAAATGGCATTAATACATCTTGTTTTAACTTGCCAGGCCACAAGGGCCATGGAAAAGTCTTTAGAAAAAATATAGGAAATAGGTTAGTGGAGGATATTGGAGTTACTAAAAACTACAACACTGGAAAATTGGGTATGGGGGTTTTAGAAGGTATGATTTTTTTTTATGTGGCAAGGGTCTAAAGATTTTACATTGTTACAGTACCTGAAGATACCATTATAAGTAATATATAAGGGATTTTTTTTTATTTTTTCCCCTCCTTTTTGCAAAAATTTTCTTTTTTGATATAAAAATATATATAAAATTTTTGAAAAGATAACTTTTTACCCTTTTTTTAAGCATATTGTGGCCAAAAATAGGTTTTAAAATTTGGAAATAAAATTTAATTTTTTAAAAAAAAATAAAAAGGTTATTTCGAATAAGTAAAAATTTATATGTTTCTAGCTAAAAATTTGGGATAATTGCAGCTGAGCTTTTATATTTGGTTGATTTGGTAGTTTCAATGTTTTTTCAAGCAGTTGGTGATTTTGGGTTGATTAATAAGCTTGAAAGTTTTAGTAAGTAGTTAGTGATTAGTTGATTTAAAAAAGTTTATTTGTCTTGTGTAGGTGATAGGTGGTCTAAGTGAGTTTGATAAGATTAGGTTTGTTTTACATTGTGCTTAGTTATTGGTTAATTTGGTATACTAAATGGCTTTAGTTATTAGTAATTAGTGGGTGGTTTTAGTTGTTTCAATTCCAATAAGTTTAGTTTCATAAAGCAGTTGGTGGTTGGTTGATTTAATATAATCAATGGTTTTAGCAAAGCAGTTAAGTGGATTCTTAATATAAATCATCTGATAAACTATAAAAACCTTAGTGAAGCATGTGTATCTGGATGCTAGTAATTTTAATAGCTGTTTCCTTTCTTCTTTAGGTTACTTTCACCATTATATTAAGTTGTATCTTAATAATAAAAATTGTTTCCCTTTTGATTTTAAACTTCAAAATGCCTTTAGCTACCTGTACTAACCAAAGATGATATCATAGCAGTGTAACTACTGACAACAAGGGGATCTCTTCCCCTTATAATTACAAAAGAATTAGATTTACAATTAAAAAACAGTGTTAATTAATCTAAGATTTTATAAGATAGAGGATCATCAAAGCTATTAATCAGATATGATGTATTTTATAAAATCAAGTTGCATTATTACTAGATGAATACCTTTAGGGCTTGAGATGAGTATAAATCTGATATTAATAAGTATTATTAAAAGTTTAGAGACTAAAAGACCATGTTTTACTCCTTGATTTATAAATTATACTCAAGTTAAAGCTAAAATAATCCCACATTAACTTATGTATCAGAGCATTAACTATTTTATTATAGTTATTCTTAAAAATAATTTAGCTGTTCTTGATATAATTGGTAAAAAATACAAGAAATTACTAAATATCAAAATAGATAAAAAATAATAGAGTTAATAACTATAGGAGTGGCATCAACAAATTTAGTTTATTTTTAGCTAAAAAATAAAATCCTGACACCTATATTATGATAAAAGTACATTTATTTTTAGCTGCATTTAAATAAAATATTTAAATTTTAATTCCTAATAGGTATATGATTTTTTAAAATTTTACTCTAGGTGGGCTGACCTGGAGACGATACCACCCAATTAAAGGGATTGAAGAAATGGGAAAAGAGGATAAAATCTGGAAAACCTCCATGCATGGCGTATGATAGGCCAGAAACTTGATGGACCGCCTTTGCTATTCACTATCTCAATTCAGGACATTGGTGCATAACGCCAACACAGTCATAATCATCCCCTACCCAAAGTTCCTGTACCAGAATCAAACTTGGGGAGGCAGTGTAGAGGGTCCATATTCTACCACTTTTTTAAAAAAGCTCCATGCTTTATTTTAAAATAAATTTCAAGGGAAAGTAAGAGGGGAGGGCGGAATACAGGTGATTCAGCTGAGGGTAAAAAAGACCAGGAAGTTTGGGCTGCTAGAGTTCTAGCACCTCTAACCATTGCTGATTGGTGATCGCCATCGCTAGCCACAGTTCTAGCATCATCAGGCTTAAAGGCCATTCAATTCTCAGTCAATTAGTTGGCTCATCATGTGATGAGCAATCCGGTGGGGAAAGCCAAACGTGTGGCTTTATAACACCCGGGGATTAGGCATGAAAATTTTGAGATCTGATGGAGCTGATCAGAAATAATCTGAATGGTCTTCAATACCAAACCTTTGTGGTGGGGGCTCTTGTTGCTAAAAATCTTGGCAACAAGTGCACAGTGAATTACCCATACAAAATAATGGTAGATGAAGGCTCATAGTTGGATTGGAGCCATTCTCAAGGTTTTCATGAAAAACAGATCCTGCGATGGATATATTCCCATCAGCAATTGTTTGCCTGATAGGATGTGTCATATCATGGACCAGTATTTTTTGAACATGGCGCATTCATAATAATGGTGGGTGATATCTGCTTCTGGTTCAGCGCATATGGGGTACTCTTTGTGCAGGTAGTCCAGCCCGCTGTGTTTGCCCAATTTAAATACCCAGTTTAGGATCCACCAGGTTACCGAATACTGTTTGGCCATTACCAAATGGGAGTTCAGGCCCAAAATCAACTCTTTCATCAGATAGTTGGTGTCGTGGCCTTTGGTAGTCTAGTCATTTAGGATTCGTGGATGAGTGGGTGGATTGCATTCTGGTTTTGGGAGCAGATCTCCATATTCGATTAGCATCGATTTGTACCTTATTTTGATCAACTTGGTGGCGTATTCGTCATCGATTAGGCTATGCTCCTCCCAGCTCATTCCAGAAATATTGTGGAGTTATGGGCCTTGAAGTCCCTTTAAATTTGGTCAGAATTTGGGCCAATCGCTCAAATGACCATCCGCCCTAGCGCATGGCCCAATTGCATAGTTGCATGTAGTGTGGTGTACCCTTTTGGGAGGTTATCCATGGTTGGTGCACCATCCATTTACATATTGAGCGGTGTGAGACAGCTCTTGAAGACCTTGTGCTCTTGCCCAGTTCACACCCCACACTATAGCAAACAATGAAGATGCCCGACAGCTGGAACGCACTCTAGAGGAATACTCCAAGGTGAGCAATGCATCGCTTAACAAAAGAAAGGCAGAAATCATCCTCTTAGGCAAATACACAAACAATTGGGCCACAACATCAGAACCTCATACCAACACACGAAGAAAAAACCCAATCATTTTACCTTTTGCAACACCTCCCACCACCACTCCTGTCCAACACTTTGGAATTTGGCTAGAATCGGGGGATAAGCTAATGAGACAATGGAAAGTAACCTGTTACAACGGGTATCCAAATGCGTCGCCTCCCTCAAGGGAAGAACCCCAGGATTAACAGGGCGAGTTACAGTTGTTAACTCGCTCATCCTCCCAATACTATGGTACCCAGCCATGCGATTGCCTTCTCACCTACCTTTATAACCTCAATCCGCGCGCTTATCCAGTGCTGGCTGTGGCCCGGCTCTCACCCTTCTATAAAGATGGAAACACTATTTGGCCCACGCTCAAGCGGAGGCATGGGACTAATAGATTTTGAGAGCCACGCCAATCACATCCTAGGTACCTGGATAAAGGAAATCCTTGTTACAGACCTCTCACAACAACATTGGTCCAGAGCAGCAAGGACTAACTTTGCACAGACGCTCAAATTAACCAACCCACATAGTCCACCCAGACTACTTTCATACCTTGCCAAGCACCCTACTGCAACAGGTCCGCATGTAACCTACCCTCATTTCAAACATATCCTCCAAACTATCCGCTATATGGGATGGACCATAGAGAACATGGGTACTATACAGGGAAGGGGACGACCCAGCCCCCAATTCAAATTAAGAAACCCAGAAAACCACCCCCAGAGAGATATGCTTGCAACAAACCCAAGCATAGCTAGGATAAAATACCTAGATATGTTGGATATTACCTATAATTTAATCACACAGAAGGCAGTGTGGAAAATAACGCACCACCCACTCCTACAGCTGAGGATAAGAGCAAACGCCTGGCGCTGTATGAGAAGGACCTATAGGTCGGCGGACCGTTCCAACTCCCTCCACAAAACATGTGCAGTATGTGGAGGGGAGGGATCCCTACATCACCGCCTAGAAACATGCCCCCCAACCAAAACTATATGGCAGGAAGTCTCACGCCTGATTAAGATCCAAAATGAACAGGAATTCTCAATATCAAAGAGCATCTTTGCGCTCCAGATCGAGTCACCAATCCCATCTACCCTACACTCCCTAATAATACCCATTGCAATGTGGGCAATCCACACAATTGCATTAGATGCGTTCAAGGGCACGGTCCCAACCATTCATGGGGTTATTAACAGATTCCATGTCCACTTACTGGAGCACTTTCAAGCCTGGCTCTATGGATATATGAGACCAAGGCAAAAAGCGCTCATAGAATCATGGTTCCCACTCTGGTTCCTCCACACAGACCCTTTCCTTCACACCTGTTCCATAGCAGGGGAAACCCCTCGGAATAGTGCACCAACCTCCCATACCTGGCAGTCCCACTGGCAACAGGGGTAACTTGAGTACCTGGGGTGCCTAATTTAATGTTTGTCAGTTATTCCCTTAGTTTTATGTATATTTGGTAATGTCCATCCCCTGGTTGGCTTATCTCAGTTAAATAAAATAGGGGCTAATTGGAACCTGCAAGCATAAAAATAACTCTGATTCTAAAAAGTGGTGCTCACTACAGGGGTAGTACACCACAAAAACGCTCAAAATGGAGGTTGTTGGGGGAACTAAGTTTAAAAGCCTCCCCTCTGTTTCTGACCCCCAGATGGTTGCCCTTGAACAGTAACTAGCCAGCTTTATCATGCCTCAAAATGCTCGAACAGCACCCTTTTTGAAACTCTCTTGAAAGACAAGTTTACCTTTAGTGAGGGTAGCATTTCTTAATTTATATATGTTTATGAATCTCCTATGGAAGGCGTGACAGACCAACAAAAAGTCAAACATATCCTACCTCACCTAAGTCACATGGACCAAGAGTTGATGGTCCCTCATATGGACACTCTGAGTACATAGTGTCAAGATTCTGATATAACTGGATGATAAGCATGAAATAGCTACGGCAGTTTGGGGAGAATCCACTGACCATGATATTTATCTATGATTATTTGTGCGCCTTGAGATGAGGCAATATTGGGGTAGACTGGATGGTTATTGGATCGCTTCTAAATGAAACAATTAGGTGACGTTGATGCATAACAAATAATTGGTAAACCGCCTCAAACTAGGCGATTGTGAATTTAATGATTGAAGTCTCTGACAGAACTAATGAGAATGGCGGAACTGAATTACTAATCCAAGGAAATGGTATTGTCTGAGGTCGCTTAGATTTAAGGTAGATGAGACAATTGAAGAAGGGATATTGTTAGTAGTTGAGAGTGAATGGAACAGCAAGGATCTGCTGTATTAATATTATACGAAATAAATAAAGCGTTATACAGGTCAATAGCTCCATATCTTATTATAAATAAAGTTTTTCCATGGGCCAACAATCTTCATATCATCTGTCCAATTGCTCAGTGGGTTTGACTCTGTTTCAAATACCCTGGCGTATCTCAACAATTCCGCAAAAGTTATAATAATGGTTCTACTGATTAGTGCCAGAGTAGCTGATGGGTGTATGAGGAGGTGGCGGGGACGTGCTGCCATGGTGAGGATTCTGGCAATTGTTGGTGGCAGGGAGGTGCAAGCTTTGAGCGCCTGCCCACATGATGAGACAGGATGTAGGAGGATTACCATCTGGTTAATTGGGAGGAAATGTCAGAATTTTAACTATATGGAATCCTCCAATGATTATCATAATTTGGGATGAAATGACCAATCCTGGCGGAATGGCTCATTGACTGAATTTCAAGGGTGTTTGATATGATTGCTGGCAAGTTGCTTCCCTATTGGGTTGAGCTGAAATTAGTATTACGCCGAGTTGGGAAGATAGGTTCAAGTAGGGCGAATTGGCGGCCCCAATTAGTATAAGGATCACCGGCGACTAATAGCCAAGGATGATCCAATTAGTTGAATTTAGTAAATCTAGCGGAATCTGAGTTTGACGCTAACTGCCATTCATGGGCTGTTGTGGAAATTTCTGGAGGAAAGCTGAAGTATTCACTCTTAAATGATCCAATTATGATCTTGCTGCCTAAATTGGAGCACCAGCGACTTATGCCAAGGATGCTCCAATTTGTACTAATTATTTGATGTCTGCAGAAACCAACAATCCCAAGTTTGAGGCAGCTGAGGTTGTTTCCAGAAGCTCATATTTAATTAAATCAACTATTGCCTAAGAAAGGAAATTCCTTGGATATCAACTAGAAAAGTTGAAACGTTCCGTTGGCAAGATGTAAAGGTATTCTGAGTCAAAGTGAGCAACTGAAGAGGTTTCCAGCGCATAATAATCAACTCAAATTTAGAATCCAAATTCGATGTTTATTTAGTATAATTTTCTATATGGCTCACTAGTGACTCAAGGTCAAGGATGAGCCAAAACTAATTCAACAATATGGAAGGATAAGGCGAGAGGGTTGACGCCAGAGAAGAGAAGCCACAGTGGAAGGCTAAAAAGAATGGTTGGCTGGAAGGTCCAGTGATGAGCTGATAGGTTGGTAGTGGACTCAGTAGCTCTTTTGTAAATAGTATAAATACCTGGCGCTTCCCTTTCAATAGATATCTCCCTTTGACTAATCTACCTTTTTATTTTAGTTTGTAGTTTATTTTGTTGGCTGGGGATTAGGCTGGGGGATCCCCAAATGATGCAGGCGACGCTAAGGGGTCAGCTGGTGCTGCTGGCCCCATTGTCTAAGGCAAAACGGCAAGGGCCAACCAGTCTTCATACTGGTTGGCCTGCTAACTAGCAGAGCCCACATTCAATTTTCTAACACATGGGAAGAAGTTAAGGATGCGCTGACTTCTGAATTTGACTCAACTAAAAATTTGAAGAGGAAAAAGCAGGCCTTTATGTGCCTCAGCATGAAAAGGGGAGAATCACTAATCACTTTTATTAATCAATTTTATGGTGAAGCTCAACCTCTGATACTTGCAAATATGTTACCTTTTGATGATGACCCTGCTGCCATTATAACTGGTTTAGCTTCTTACCCTTCCATTGCACAGCATCTTATCTTCATTAAACGCCGCACCCATACTATCCGTGATATCAAGGAGGCGCTGCTAGAGGTTGCAGATATCTATAACGATGAGGCTACTTCTGGAGTTGTGTCAAATCATCGTCTTCGCCATTGAGGACTCCTCTACCATATCGCCGCAAAAGGAACCCCAGATAATCTCTATGGCCTCATCTGTGTTGGCTAATACCCAAGAAAGGCATCTGCTGTGCGGCTCAAACCTAATATTCCTTCATCTAGCCAACCCAAGGTTCTCAAGTTAGTAAGTCATAGTGCATAATCGTGAATGGGGCAGCGCTCCCTGCCCCACCTTGCCACCAAGATCAGCTTGTGCCATCTAATAGACCTCTCCAAGTGGTCCTGAAGCTCTCTACTAAGCCTAAACCCCTTTCTCAGGTGACATTCACCCCCACCAACAATGGGTTTTAGGTCTAGGTTACTAAAGCTAAACCACCTGTTCACCCTAAGGTTCACAGCCGCTGATCAAACCAAAGTTGGTGTAGTTAAAGCATCCTTCTCCACGACGCTATTTCCTCCAGACAACTCTAATCCAAAACCTGGTGCCATGAGGAAGCCCAAACCTCTCCCTCCAGTGACATTCGCTCTCAACAACCATGGGCTCAATGACAAGGCTGATCAAGCTAAGCCGTCTGATCCTCCAATAATCATCGCTTTGGATGGCCCTCAGCTACCAAAGTTTTGGCTTCCCCCTCCAACCGCTATTCTGGCGTCCACCAAATGTGTGTGGACAACCTTTTGGATGATGAGTCTGAAGGGGACTCTTAGGATGTTGGTTAATATGTCCTAGGAGCCCCTGTTAAAATAGGTATACCAGATCAGCTGAACCATGAAGGAGTAGATAAAGCCTTGAACCCTCAGGAAACCTACCTTAAACAAGTGCTGGAGTGCCCTGAGGTTAATGATACCGCTAGCAATGCTGACCAGGTTACTGCTTCACTGATCCTACCAATTCATCATGTTCACACCCTACAGTACAATAAAAGTAATTACCCTGAGTTAGCTAAAAAGCTTGCCTCTGCTCTCCGTTTTATGGAAGTATTAGCTCTCCCCCTAACTTTGGTGGGATTATAACTAAGGTAGAGGTTGTTATTCAAAAAGTCTTGGTTAGGGCTACCTTAGACACTAAATCTCCGGTGAATGTTCTCTCTTCCTAGCTGATCAAAAAGTATAATCTGGATCCTGATCTCAAATGTACACAGGTGTTTGGAAAGGCGGGTATTAACAACACCTATGCTATTGGAGCCTACTACTCATTGCCTGTTCAGATTCAAAAGCTCATATTGTCAGCTCCCACCGTGGCCTTGGACAATAACGCTTATGACATGCTTATTGGCATGCAGTTTATGATTAAGTATAACAGTATAAGCAACATGAAACAGGGTTACCTCTCCCTACTTAGTTATGAAGTCCCTCTACTCTTTGCCAATAAGGAGACTAATAAAAAAGAATATCCTGCTTAATCAAATACCCTTCCTCTGCTTTACTTTATTCTACATGACCTATGGACGCAACACAAAAAATTGCCCAATTCAGTGGACGCTTCAGAGAGCATTCCCTTTTATACTTCAGAGCAACCAGTAATCAAGGCTGGTGAACAATGGGTGGTCGCTACCAACATTACTCTATAGATCCCTTGAGCCTGCCTGCTGCACATAACAAGCATTGATGGAGTAAGCTCTTTAGAATCCCAGGCGTCGTTGGGTATACTAGACCCCACTTATCAAAGACCCATTAATATCCTTTTGAGAACCTTACTTATAAACCCATCATTGTCAAAAAACATCTAGAGATAGGGAAAGGTCTGCTAATTCCCCTCAATGAGATTAACAGTGTCCATTTTATTGAGATAATGTTGGATATGGGTTTACCCACTGACCAGATGGTGTGTACTCTGCATAACGTCCAAGTTTCAGATAACCTAGCCCCAGATGAGCTTAAAAAAGTTCATTCTCTATTGGATACATATAGTGATACTCTCTACCAGACTGACATGGAATATGTGCATATTAATGGGTGGAGCCTGTCCATTGAATTTGGTGATGCCCGACCTATTCAATCTAAACCTTACCATAAGTCCAAGGTTGAAGAGCAGCAAATGAGGGTTGAACTCAAGCAGTTATTAGACGCTGGGTTATTAGTACCGTATCAAAGACCTTGGGCGTCTCCTCTCTTGATGATCAAAAAGAAGAATGGAGGTCATTGGGTAGTGATGGACTACCATAAACTGAATAACCTCACTAAAAAGGACAGCTATTCTGTCCACCGCATAGATAATGGCCTTGCACAAATCTCCAGCTTAAAATTCTTCTCAGCCATGGATTTTGCCAACGGATATTAAAATGTATCTTTTTTGGGACCATCTAGTACTAAAAAAATGTATCTTTTTCCCCAAGATCAGGAGAAATGTGCTCTTATTTGTAGTGAAGGTTTATTTCTGCCTACCCATCTACCCCAAGGGATGTGCAATGCGCTGGAATCCTTCCAACATGCAATGGATAACATTCTGCGGGACCTCAAGCTAAGCTGTGTGATTGTCTATCTTGATGACACCACCATCTTTTCTGCAACATTAACAGATCATCTCGCTCATTTAAAAGAAGACTTTCAACGCCTGCGGGTTTCTAACTTCAAGTTGAAACTGTCCAAATGCACCCCCTTTAAAAAAGCTTGACTTCCTCAGACATGCTATCTCCCAAGAAGAATTCCAGCCTTTACATGATAAGGTCGAAGCTATCTCTAGATTGCCTGCCCCTAAAAACCTCCGGGACATTCAGGTATTTCTGGGTATGATGGGGTATTACCATCAGTTCATTCCCAAGTTCGCCCAGCTCAGTGAGCCTCTTATTTGACCATTGGTTAGAACCACCACTTTTTATTTGAATACAGAACAAGCAGCCACATTTAAAATGCTAAAGAGCTTGATCCAGAAACGCCATATCCTACACCGCCCCATCTATGGGAAACCCTTCATATTGTTCACCGATACCTCAGACTATGCCATTGAATCCATCCTGGCCCAATTGGACAGTAATAGCGTAGATCATCTGGTCTCCTACTTCAGCAAGATGTTGTAAAAAGCTGAACGTAACTACAGTGTTACTGAGAAGGAGTGCCTGCCCTACTAACTGTTAAACATCACCGCCCTTTCTTATATGACACTACTTTCACTGTGTTTATTGACCACGCCTCCTTAAAATGGCTACAAAACGTGAAGGATCCCACCAGACGGTTGGTCCTTTGGGCCCTCAAATTCTTAACATTATGACATGAATATTGAGCACCAGCTGGTATGCGTCATATGAATGTGGATGGTTTGACTTGGCTGCCTATCCTTCATCTGGACAACAGTGAAACGGAGAGATTACATGATCTACTTATGACCCTCAAATCCTGTGATGATGAGGATGAAATCATCCAGAAAATGCTGGCACGGCACTCCTGCAACACTAAGGTGGAGAGCGGAAAGTTATATAAGCAGGTAGGAGTAAATTGGCTGCCCTATCTGCGGCTTTAGAATGGGTACCAATGATCTTGGACGCCTACTCCACCTTTGGGCATGGTGGATTGAGGAAGACATATGAGTGGTTCAAGGAACGGTGCTATTGGGAGGGTATCGTGGAATCTATTATTGAAGCCTTGGATGCATGCTTAACCTGTAAAAAGCAATCCCGCTTCAAGACCAAATACTAATATCAACCCACTACCCCTCAGAAACCTTTTCACACAATCAGTTTAGATGTGGTATGACTGCTAACCCAGACTACCAGTGGGAATTACTACATTCTAGTAGGTATTAGCCACTTTACAAAATGGATTGAAGCAGTGGCTCTCCCTTCTAAAACTGCCAAAGTTACCGCAACTTTCCCCCACCAATCATTATTCACCCATCATGGTTGCCCGCAGGTTCTCCTCTATGACAATGGCAAAAATCTTACCTCCCAAGTGGTCAAAATCCTGGCTGCCTCTTTGGGCACCCAGCAACTTTTCTCCGCTCCTTATAACCCTTTGACCAACGAGACTGTAGAACGTTTGAATGGAACTTTATTATCCATATTACAGAAAATGGCCACCTCCAACCCTCTGCACTGGGAACAGATTAAGCCCAGTGCACTCATGGCCCATCACATTAGCTATCATTGAATTCTAAAAATGTCTCCATTCTGTGTTTTATATGGTCAGGAACCTGGCATACCTGACCTGTTAGCAAAAGATTTCTTTTCTGTCAGGACTGATGATCCAGAAAATGCCATGAGGAATTTTAACCAACATATTATCCAACTACAATCTAAAGCTATGACTATCTTGGCCACAACTGTCATCAAAGAGGATTAATCATCCAATGAAATTAGACCACCTCTACCCTCTTTTCAGATTTCCAACCTGGTGCCATATTATCATAACATTTACCTCCCAGAAGTGAGAAGCTAGGGTCCATCTGGGAAGGACAATTTGTCATCACCTACAAAAGGGGTAACAAATATTATATCAAGTTACTTGCTTCTGGAGTTGTGATAAACAGAGTTCATGGACGTTTTCTCCGCCCCTATTCTCCCATTTTTGAAGGGAGTAATGTCGGACAAACAGTTGTTTGACTAATAAAGAATAGTTTGAAGGAAAATAGCTACAATTTTAAATATACAAAAGGCCTATCTAATTCTTGGTGGAATCCGGATTTTTGGAGTAAGGTGATTACTCCCACTTCTTGGCCAAACAAGCCTAAAATTAATGCTAGGATTAACGCTGAATTGCCGTCAGAATCAGGGGAGTCATTTGGAGGTCACCCCACGTTCTACAACCAATTTACTATAAACTCCAGTGAGGAGATTGTACCCTTTTATAGGCCTTGAGGGGGTCAAACCAGATGAAATGGTTTTCCTCATGGTGATTGGCTCAAATACATTAAAGGTTACCTCATGGCCTTGTCCTATATACTCCTGACCCTCCATTGTTCAATCCCTTTAAGTGAGGAGAGTTCCAAGCGCTCTGATAGATTAGATCTCCATATTTTCTAAATTGGCTCAAAGCTAATAAGGGATAATTTGCCTGTCTCACTTAAAGCTTTGAGTTTATCAAATACTAAGCAGTGCAATTGTAAGAGGGTTCTCTTTTTATCCCCTTGTCACAACTTAATAAAAATCATAAACCCCAAACTTTATTTTAACCTACTAGGTTTAATATTTCAGGTGGTGGTAAAACCCCTCCTATCTTTCAGAACTTGAGATAACTATTTTTCCTTCTATATTGTTGAAATCAGGGGTGAATTGGCACCTGCGAGCATAGAAACAACCCTGGTTCCAACACAAGTACGTGCAAGAAATGGCTGAGTTTAAATCAAAGTGACTTGCAAATTGTAAAAAACGCGTTTCTCAAGCTTATGCTATCAATACAACAACTAACATGATTATCATCTTGGTAAAAATCAAGAATGTAGATTTAAAGCTCATGCTACTGAAATTTAAAAGCAACGCGCTTATTATCTTGCTAAAAATAGAGAACATACTCTCAAACTCATGCTATTGAAACTGACAACCAACACATTAATTGTTTTTCAAAGATAAAAATGCACTTCTCAAGCTCATGCAATGGAAAATGGCAATCAAAGTGCTTCTTGATGGGAAAGAGATAGATTATATATCTCTCAAGCATGACATTATGAGACAGAAAAAAAGCGTAATGATATATAGCAATATTTTATGCTCATGCTCAGTGTGCTGCTGATGCGCAAGAGTTCCATAAGAGAATCAGCAACTTATGCAATAGGACATATGATATTTGCACAAAGCAGTTTAAACTAAATCAGGTGGTAAAGTACCATATAATTGCTTCCAAATCATACCTACCTCCAGAACTCACAAACAAAAGTGTAATGATTGTTTGCCAATTAAGTAAATGTCATTTTAAAACTTTCACAAGACTAAAAATCCATTAAAGGCTTACTGGAATAATATGGAGCCTGGTTACATTACAATTGAAATTATTGTTCTCACTCAATTTGAGAAAAAGCTCTTGTCTCACTTGATACCTTATGTTAAAATAGTCAAATTTGATAGCAGTTAAACTAATATGGATTAGAAGGCCAGGCCACACTGTTCACACTTGACACTTTTGAGGTAAGCAAGAAGCTGCCTTATATGTTGCATCATGACAGTAAAAATTCAGGGATGGTTGTAATCACATAGACTCTCAAAAAAATTTATATCTCGTGCATATACACAATTTCACACAAATGTTGTATGCTGCGCTTAGCTGGCTTTTAGAAACAATCTGCTTTACAAGGGCGTGACAATCAATGAACTTGCAAGACTCCACTGACAAGACATGATTTACGTTGTTCTAGATGATACACAACAGAATTAAGCTTATTACAATGAGACTCATAGCAACGATAATTTTGCTAATGATGATCAGTTGCAAAGTGCATATATGACAATTTGTGACGCTTTAAGGATTGTTTGCGCTTCTTGGCATCAGGGTCAGATTGAAAATATCAACTCAAGTATTCTAGTTGCAGTGCTTTGCTATGATCACAGCAAATACTAATAGAGACACCATGTTTTTTCCTGGTCGTTGGACCACAATTACCTTGGACTAGAATATGATTGAAGCGGATGGTTTTTGTGTGCTAATTTACTTTGAGAATGAATTAAGAAGTGGGGAGGAGTTCCCAATAACTCCTGACGCCTACCTGCAACTACGCAATCTGGATGTAGTCAAGAACAATATTATAATGCTTGTGAATTCGTTTGAGCTTGTTTATGATGACAACTGGCTATTCCAAGGGAAGAATGATGGACCACATGTTTTATGTAATTATTGGCAAAACTTTAAAAATGCTATTAGTCATTTTTTCGAAGAACATCAAGCTGGCGTTCATGTTGTTGCATCAAATTCATTAGGCCTCATGTACTTCATTGACAAGTATTACTTTACTGACTCACATTCTTGTGGCATCAAAGGTGCAAGCGCACAAGGTGGTGTTGGTAAAGCATGCATCATTGAATGTGACACAATTGAGAAATTCGTTAGCATTTTTTTATGTACTGTTCACTTTAAAAATAAAACTTCTGTGATTTAAATCCTCAACAAAATTGTGAAGGGCGTTGTTGATCAAATGGATAAACATTGTGACATCATCATGATATACCACAAATAAAGCATGATGATCCCATGGTTGATGTAAATCCTATGGTTGATGAACATCCCACACATGAAAAACATATTTATGTTCATACATCAGTCATGGCTTCTATCAATGTCACTCAGCCTAATGTTGATGAAGTATTATTTGATGCATTCGTTGATGGCGAAAATTTAAATGAAATTAAACGTAAGATGAAGGACAATATTGGTAAGATATATAAAAAATTAAGAGCAGAAGAGTATTTGTGGTGGATGATTTTTCCATATGGAAACAATGGTTTGAAGGAGAATTATGAATGATTATTATGTCATTAAATTACTTTTTAATTGAAAATACTTGGTCGCAATACACAGTTACAGTGCAATGACCATCTATTCTATGCACTTTCAATGAATGAATTTCTCAAAATTCATTCACCTATTTCTGCTTGCTTCAAGAAGATAGGAGGACAAGAGGGGCTGTCAAAGATTATCACCTCCACATGTAAAACTTACGTGGGTCTGCAGCATACTAAAAAATGGCGCATAATAAGTTGATAGCTCAATTTTGTAGCCTTGGACACCAACTTGGTTAAAAAAATTTTGTGCTGCAATGACATCAACTGGTCAGGCATGCAAAGGCTCTCTTGATTGCTGATAAACAATCAAATGAGGACCCAATAAATATCAGAGTTGATACATGGCAGCGTACTATTTTAAAACACCCAACTGAAGTCAGCCATCATTTCAAGAGTAAATTTGATGCCTTCGTAAAATATATTAATAACAACGCGAAGATTTTATATGGCAAAGTTAGAGATTATTGGTGGCATGTGGAATTTTAAAATTGAGGAAGTCCGCACATCCACATGGTTGTTTGAATTGAGAATGCACCTTCATTTAAGACTCAAGAAGGAATTAAACTCATCAATGCAGTAATCACATGATGACTCCCATCTGAATTTGAAGATCCTGATATGCACAAATTGGTTAAGCGCAATAAAACGCACTGCCACACTCATACATGTTATAAAAACTCTCAAACATGTCACTTCACCTTTCCATGTAGCTGTGTCAGCGCACTCACATTGTTGCTCAAACTTCAGATGATTTCATGAGAAATGACAGTTGGTTCTACATCCTGAAGTGACAAACTGAGGAAAATGGATAAAATAACTACCACTCCGCAATTCTTCAATTGTGGGATGGCAGCATTGAAATCCAGCCATATGGAACAGATGAGGCAATAATCCAATATGTTGCAAAACATATTGTAAAGTGTGAGCTTATAAACTCAATCAGGGTATTGCAGAGGCAATAAGACAAATTTGGCAAGAAAATTTAAACTTTTTTTACAAGATATTTAAAATACGTATGAAAATTATGAATGAGCAAAAAATTTCTGCTTGTAGTTGTGTAATCCAGTTTTGTCACCTTCCATTCTGTGAAAATTAAGAAATTGCATATTCTTTAACATGTGTAAGCCTGAACAATGATATCACGTTTTGAAGTTTAATAGCAATCAGGCAACATGAGTGTGCTCCAAAAACTTTAAGCAATACAAGAAATTTCATGGTTGGAAAATGATATTAGAATTGGGACCAACTTTAAGGACAAAGCAGCATGTCAGGAGGCCAAGAAGGTGAAGTTGGTAGGCCTCCCTGACCTCAAGCATATCATAGATCAATGCTGGGTCAAGGCGAAGTATGCCCAGTTTGGTCTTAAGGATGCAAGGGAAGTTCATGTTATGGAAACGGCAGAAGAAGTTTAGACCAAACTGCCAGTTGGGGTGCATAAGCAACCAGAAAGCAATCCAGAATGCCAGAGGCATTGCCAACTGAGCAACTTGATATGGAGCCAGGCATTGGGAAATGACAAAGTGTTGGTGCAGCAACATGGTGAGAATGATCCCAACGATGAATCACACTGAACCCACTCCCAACCCAGGGGGTCTTACTTCAGGGGGTGGAATCACTGAGATAGTCTCGATGAGATCCTCAGCATATGGAGCCATTTCAACCATGGCAGCAAGGAGACAGATTCTCTCTTGCAATTGGTGGACATATGGCCACAAGATTCTATGTCTTGCTTCCAGAAGTTAGTGATCATGGGGTTGTAGAGCCAAAAATATTGGACTCGCTGAACTCATTTGACAACGGAGGGGGCCATAGTGACCAAGAGTACTGGTAGAGCCCATCCAGTATATAAACTGACAGGCCACCAGGGAAATGCCATCAGGGATGCGGTCAGAAGAAATAATAAAAAAATTGTTTAGTTTTTTTAATAAAATTTATTGAAGGAAAAAGAAGAAAATCAACCAACAATTTTCTCAGTGCCATGCAACTGATTAAGTAGTGGTCAATTGGGGTAGTGACAAGCTGGGATCAGGTCCTGCAATTTTGACCTAACCAGCAAATTGTTTGGGAATGGGCGGGTTTGTTCCTTGAGAACTGACATCACAAAATTTGGCGGCGGGCTGAGTCGCTGTCAGTTTGACCTCAAACATCCAAACTGGGGGTTTGACTACATTTCTGATGGTTGGCACAATGGCGTTTGGCCTGATGAGCGATGGGAATCCCCCAAGGCCACCCCACATAGGGGCAGTTTCATTTGGTTGGGAACAGGTTCAGGATGCTCAGCCTGCCCGCGCTCAGTTGCTGAACCATCCGTTCAATCAATGGCATCACATTGACTGCAACGCCCAAATTGCCAACAGAGGGCTTTGGACCCTCGTCAATGGCGCCCAATGTAAGTTCTATTGGCATATTGATCAAATTGGAACCATCAGGCATTCTGACTGATACCTCACTCTTCATGCCTTTCCAGACATTCGAGATTTGGGCATAGGCCAGATTGCCAATTGAAATAGATCTGACCAATTTCAATTTGACAATCTTGGTGAAGATTTCACTAATTCCCTGCAACAGTTCTGCCAAGGTGAGTGTGGGTACTGGGGGTGGGATTCGAAGTGAAAGAGCTGTCACCCATCACTCATCTACTATGTGAGCAAGATCGCCCTGAATAATGAGGGGTACCGCCATCCTTTTCAGTGTCTTTTTACTTGGGAATGGGAAAATGGCCCAATCAAGAGCCAGGGGATGTTCCCCGGGGCTTACATTACCCTTTCCTTTTTCCAAAGGAAGGGCACCACCACCGGGAAACTGCACCAGAGCCACATTCTTGTGTGCCTTGGGTAACTTGATATCCATAATTGTCATGACTTTCTGGGGGGCAGGGAGCCTCGGGGTGGGATGTATGGAAAGCTTCACCAGGTCCATGCAATTCATGCAATTGCGCGCCTTGACCCAACTATTTTTGTAGGCCGGATACCCTTTCCAGGACACTAGATATTGGACAGAACGTCGCGACTTCCAGGATGCCAGGATGGCCTCTTCCTTAGCTTCTTCCCCATCTTCAACAATGATTAGTTCCAGTTCTGTGGGAATTGTACCCTTGAAGGGAAACAGCTGGGAAACATGGAAAACAGGGTGCTGCTTCCAACGCGCAGGAAGATTCAGTCAGAACGCCCCATTACCCAATACCTCCTCCACTAAATGGGGGCCTGAGTGCTTACTGGCGAACTTGTGGGAAGGGGTTTGAGTTTGCAAATGACGGGTATTGAGCATGATGTAAGAACCCACCATAAAATTGTGACCTGGAAGGTGCTTGCAATCTGCGAACTGCTTGTAGTCATCTATAGCTTTGGTGAGGTGTTCCCGCACTAAGCCTTGAGTCAATCTAATATGAGCAGCGTGGTCCGTGGCAGCTTGAACCTCAGGCTGCAAGCATAGCCTGACAAAAAATGAAGGTTTATAATTCAACGTTGCTTCATAAGGGGAAAACCCTGTGGATGCATGAGTCCCATTATTGTAAGAGAATTGAGCAAGGGGCAAGTCACTGGCCCAAGTATCCTGCGCTGCTGCAGCATAGCAATGCAGGTACTGTTCAAGAACTTGATTAACCCGCTCAGTCTGTCCATCAGACTGAGGGTGATATGCCATGGATTGAAAGGGGGATATTTTCAGGATTAAGAGGAGTTCACTCTAAAACTGCGCGGTAAACTGTGAACCCCAGTCACTAATGATCTCTTGGGGAAGACCAAACGGCAAAAACACATGGCGTACAAAAAGAAGGGCATATTCTTCTGATGTAATCGCGGAAGTACAAGTGGTTAAAAAGGGAAAATTTTGTGAAATGATCCACCACTACCATCACCGCTGTGAACCCATTAGAACAGGGGAGTTCAATGATAAAGTCCACGGACACCAAGGTCCATGGACCTTCTGCCTGCTGTAAGGGGTGCAGGAGGCCATTTTTTCCAGAGCGATATGACTTGGCCCTAGTGCAAGTAACACAATCAGCGATCTAAGCTGGGACCTCTTTGGTCAGTCCTGCCCAATTAAAGGTTCGCTTGATCAAATTGATGCATTTCTTGTTACTGGGATGTCTGACTGTGGGGGGATCATGATGTGTGTAGAATACCTCCAATTGGAAGGAGGGGGAACCCAAATGCGAGAACAGAAGTAAATGAGTCCCTCTTCCAAGGAGTATAGGGAGTGTTTGTGATTCGAGTGAACCAACTGATCAACCAATTCTACACCCTCAGGGCAGGCCATTTGACTGACTAAAACCTGAGCCAATAACGGGGCGTCAGGAGCCAATGCAACTGAGGAAACAACAGGGGGAACAATCGACAGAATCTGAGTGGCAGGAATCATGGTAACGAGATCCACTTCCCCAGGTTATGAGGGACAGTGGGCAGGACTGCGGCTTAGGATATCAGGAAGTACATTGAGTGCACCTTTAACGAATTTGTATTTAGAGTTAAAACTGCACAGGTCCCAATAGGTTCAGGACTACCAATGCGCCAATTTCTGGGTTTACGAAAACACAAAAGGGCCTGGTCATCCGTGCAGACCATTAATTTATGGCGGGCACCCTGCAACAGATACCGCCAATGAGTTAATGCCCATGCAACAGCCGCCAATTCCTTGTTGTAAATGGCCTAAGACTGCTCTGTGGCTGTGAACTTCCAGGAAAAGTAAGTGACCAGATGTTCAAGACCATTGTGCTCCTAAAGCAACACCGCTACCACTGCTACCAACGAGGCATCACATGCAACAATATATGGTTTGGTGGGATTGGCGTGTTTCAAGATAGGTGGAGACATGAACACCTCCTTGATCAATTTGAATGCCTTCTGACATTAGGGCATCCAACAAAATGGTATGTTTTTCCCAGTAAGGGGTGAAGAGGTGCGGCCAACTGGGAAAGTGCTGGGGAAAATTTTTTTAGAAAGATGATAGTTCCCAAGAAACTCTAAAGTTGTTTCTGCGTAGTCAGAGTTGGCCATTCTTGGATTGCATCTAACTTGTTGGGAGGAATTGTGACCATTTTTAAGAACCAGGTTCCCCAAGGAAAGTAACCTCCTCCTTAAAACTCACACTTGGAAGCTTTGAGGAACAACCCTGCTTTATTCAAGGCGACCACCACTGCTTCCAAGTCAGTAGCGTGTTGTTTGGGAGTTGGGGAGTGAACCAGTATATCATCAATGTAAGCAATTGCACAAGTAAACTGGAGGTCACCCAGTACATTGTCAATCATCCATTGAAACGTAGCAGGAGCATTCTTCAGCCTGAAGGGCATTACACGAAATTAAAAAATGCCTCACTTCATTTGGATCACAGTTAACCATTCCTGCCCTTCCATTACCCAAGTTTGGTTAAAAAACGTTCACCAGGTCCAGCTTTGAGAACACATGGGATTTGGTGATTGTCTGGCCGATTGTCTGCCCCAGAGGCAATGGGTTGGGATCAGAAACTGTTATTATATTCAAATGACCGTAATCCATGCAGGGATGGAGAGAACCATCCGATTTTTTGGCAAAAATGATGGGGGAGGCGACGGGTGAGGTCTCTTTAAACAACCAACCTTTTTTCAACATATTGTCCAATCAGGTATTGAGTGCAACTTCTTCCTCCGCTGTATGGGGATAAAACGGACAGTTGATATTCACCAACTCCACGGTCGTCCAAAACCCACAATTGAACCTAGTTTGCTTAGGCAGGCGATCCGCCTTTACTGAATCAAAGATTCTCTGATATCAAATTAAGCTTTCAGGGAAATCAGCCGGAATGCCCTCAGAAGTAACCAGGGTAGTGATAAAGCTGGTTCCTTGTATCTTCTTGAGGGTGTTGATCAGAGGGAACTCTCCTTCCAAATTTTTATTGGTAAATGACAACATATTAAACTCTAAATGAATCTTCACATGCTGTTGGCGCCACCAACCCACACCTAAGATTACTAGAAACACCAAGTTCAGAATAGCCAAAAACGATTGCAGAAGTTGAACTGGTGGATTGAAAATTGTACCAGTCGGCAAATAACATATGAGGACTGATAAGCATATGAGGCCACCATTACTGAGGAGCCCACATCCATTTCCAGTTTTAATTGTTGTGCCAACTCAACACTCATGAATTTTCCTGAAGCTCTGGTATCCACCAGAGCTATGAAGGAAACATGATGCGGGCCAACACTGACCTTCATAGGTACAAGGAAATAAGCAAAATTCTGTTTATTGGAAGATTCAACTGACTCATTTGCAACTGAATAAATAATGGGTATATCAGGGGTAAGATCGGGGTCTTTTGCTGGAAAAAAATTGGAAGGACAGGGGGGGGAAACGATTTCCTCCATCTGGGCTTGATCAGAATCATTGATAGTTAACTCTGCAACCACCAACTTGGACTCGGGGGTTACAGCAAGATTGGTACCCAAGTCTACCACTAATTTGGAGACAGGCTCATTGTCTGCGTCTTCGTTGGGTAATCCTATTATAAAATTTCCCTTCTGATAATGGGAAACATGGTGGGGGAAGACATTGATAGTAGTTACAGTGGCACATATTTGATCTACTGATCCTTGGATGGTAGACCAGGCCACGTGATGAGTGGAACCCAAATCCAACCCAATCTAAAGACTGCTTGAAGTATATTGATAGATAGACCTGAAGTGGGGGCCAGTTCACAAAAGGTAGAAATCAAGGAAACCAAGCTAGGGCTTCAGCCATGGCATAGATTAGTCTGAATAAGTGGTCTGATTGGGACACAGGGGGTTTAGGGCGGCTGACATGACAGCCATCAGTGGGGTGGAGTCTCCTGCTTGTGAGGAAGAATGCAAAAGACCTCTCATCCAACGGCAGGCATCCCCATCCACAGCATCTAACAACGCGAGCCCTTGTTGGGCATGAGATAACGCAGAAGCGTTATTAAGTGCAATTGCTGTATGCATTTGCACTTCGGTGAGCGCGTCAAGAACTTGATTGGCAATCTCCTGGGAGGGGACACTCAATCTTCCCTCTGGGCCAGAGGAAGGAGGAGGAGATGCAATCTGCGCAGCTTGGGTGGCTTGAAGAAGAATTCTCAAGGTAGAGCAGATACTTCTCCCAAAGTCAGAAAGTGACCAAACAAACAACAAACAGCAAACTACTGATTGCACACTCATTTGATAGATAGTAACCACTGCGGCGCCCAGTTTGAAGAACAAGGTGGAAGTGGCTGAAAGTAATGGTTGGTCAGTTATGTCATGGAAACGGCAGAAGAAGTTTAGACTGGCCTGCCAGTCAGGGTGCATAAGCAACCAGAAAGCAAGCCAGAATTTTAGAGGCATTGCCAACTGAGCAACTTGATATGGAGCTGGGCTTTGGGTAATGATGAAGTGTTGGTGCAGCAACATGGTGAGAATGATCCTGATGACAAACCACACTAAATCCACTCCCAACCCAGGGGGTCTTGCTGCAGGGGTGGAATCACTGAGATAGTCTCGATGAGATCCTCAGCATATGGAGCAATTTCAACTGGGGCGGCAAGGAGATGAATTATCTCTTGCAATTGGTGGACATACGGCCACAAGATTCAATGTCTTGCTGCCAGAAGTTAGTGAACATGGGGTTGTAGAGCCAAAAATATTGGACTCGCTGAACTCAATTGACAACGGAGGGGGCCATAGTGACGAAGAGTACTGGTAGAGCCCATCCAGTATATAAACTGACAGGCCACCAGGGAGATGCCATCAGGGATGCAGTTAAAAGAGATAATAAAAAATTGTTTAGTTTTTTTTTAATAAAATTTATTGAAGGAAAAAGAAGAAAATCAACCAACAACTTTCTCAGTGCCATGCAACTGATTAAGTAGTGGTCAATTGGGGTAGTGACAAGCTGGGATCAGGTCCTGCAATTTTGACCTAACCAGCAAATTGTTTGGGAATGGGCGGGTTTGTTCCTTGAGAACTGACATCGCAAAATTTGGCGGTGGGCTGAGTCGCTGTCAGTTTGACCTCAAACATCCAAACTGGGGGTTTGACTACATTTCTGATGGTTGGCACAATGGCGTTTGGCCTGATGAGCGATGGGAATCCCCCAAGGCCACCCCACATAGGGGCAGTTTCATTTGGTTGGGAACAGGTTCAGGATGCTCAGCCTGCCCGCGCTCAGTTGCTGAACCATCCGTTCAATCAATGGCATCACATTGGCTGCAACGCCCAAATTGCCAACAGAGGGCTTTGAACCCTCGTCAATGGCGCCCAATGTAAGTTCTATCAGCATATTGATTGAATTAGAACCGTTGGGCGTTCTGACTGATACCTCAGTCTTCATGCCTTTCCAGTCATTTGAGATTTGGGCATCATCCAGATTGCCACCTAAAATAGATCTGACTGTTTTCAATTTGAAAATCTCGGTGTAGATTTTACTAATTCCCTGCAACAGTTCTGCTGAGGTGAGTGTGGGTACTGGGGGTGGGATCCGAAGTGAAAGAGCTGTTACCCATCGCTCATCTATTATGTAAGCTAGATCGCCCTGAGTAATGAGGGGTAACGCCACCCTTTTCGGTGTCTTTTTACTTGGGAATGGGAAGATGGCCCAATCAAGAGCCAGGGATGTTACCCAGGACTTACAGTTTGGCTCTGTGTAACAGCAGGTGCACTAACCTAACTAATTTTGCAATGAACAAAAACAGTTCACTTTAGTTTTTAGGTGAATGGGGACTTGAGACCCATTCAGTATGAAAATTTACAGCTTGGTTAAGCTGCTCCTACAATCAATTATTAAGTTTGGTCAATTACTAATTACAATTTATTGCCAGATGGAAGCATGCGCCTATTGGTGTGCCTCATCTTAGACCCGCTTCCTTCAATTGATTGTTTTCCCAAATTCCTTAAATTCCTCATGTTGAGACCAATCTCTCGTTGGTTGACTTCTCTTATAAATAAAACCCCTCATTAGTAAACTTTTTATATATGTTATCTTGGAAAAACCTGTGCGCAGATCTCTTCAATGAGGTCTTGCATAATGTCAACCACTTAATTGTAACAACTGTAAATCTTTCTGCCCATGCACCCTTGGGCTGCTCTGGTTCCCTCTAACCAGGGTCACCTATCCACTCCTGATATGAGCTCCGCGTGGTTCTAATTTGGGTTTTTCTTATATGGATAACTATTCTCAAACTAAGTTACTGCAGCTCTAGAATCCTCTGCGGGGCTTTAGTGATTTTACTACTAATGACTAGTTCCTTAGCATAAAACCAGGGCATCATGCACTACCCCGCTGGGAACAGGAGAGTTATAGACACTCTTCTTACATTAGTTGACCAACCATTTTACTTTATGAGCATGAACTTTTTCTGTGCGGACTTTCACAAAGTGCAAATGGCGTGGGCCAGCTTTTGGTTATGGCTGTGGTGGGGCTCACCACTGTTTACTATTTTCCCAAAGGTTGGAGCATCTCGGCGTTATTTTTGCTAACTCTGACTGGAAAGTAACCTCCTTTATTGCTCATACCCGGTGGATATGGATGCTTCATGGTCTGAGAGATGAGATTTCCCAACTTTCCGCCAAAAATAATAAATTTGATTCAAATAAACTGGGTTTTCCTTGGCACCACGTTTGAACTTTGCAGACAGTATCCTTAAAGGTGGGCCTGTGGGTGTAGGCCTTGGACAACGTCACACAACCCGTTGCTGAAATGGGAATAGGGTCAATAGTGACCAAAAACACGTTTTATAATGACGTTCTCAAATATACTCTCAAGCCATGTCTCTTCCCATATGACTTAGAAGTGAACCCATTCAAGTATTTAAAACAAGCCCTGAGGATCCCCGCTTGTCTCCTCCCATGCTCCGCAGAACTCAGGGGGTTGAAAAGGAGCTACAAATACAATATAAAACTGTTTATGCAGTTTCTGAAGATATGGTGGTATATGTGGCTTCAGAAGTAAGAGTGGCCAACTATTTCTCTCCATTCTATAATGCAGAAACGTACCCTGGAGGTGTGATTACACCTGAAGAACGTCATAGTGTTGAGGTGTTGGTGTTGTCTTCTATTAATTAAGATTACCTGGGATATTTTTTGCTAACTGCTACCATTTCGTCCTCTTCAGGTAAAATTAGCACTAATATCTTGGTGGATACTAGAGCCTCTGAGAATTTCATTGACCAAGACCTAGCCGACTACCTTGAGCTTAGTTACTTGCCAAGTGGTATGGTTAGGGGAGGGGCTTCTCAAGGTATTCCCACGCTGAAGATTATGGGGTTATTGGACTATCAATTTTGTAAATTTCATTTTTCTGACCACTTCCAAGCTATCAAAAGCCTCTTATACCCCATCATTTTGGGTGTAGAGTGGTGGCGAAAGTTTGACGTCAGAACAAACTTGAAAGAAAATACCTTATCCTTATCTTTGAATAATGGTTACAGTTTGATGGTTCCTTTGGCTGAAGCCAACTTTCAGGGCAATTTACCTCACTGGCCCAATATTCACACTCAGTCTTGCCCCATAGCTGAAGCCCTCTGTAAAGGTTCCCCTACCTTCCTGTCTGGAGGGGTTGAAATCTTCATTTGATGCGGATTCAGCTAATGCACTACTAGATCATTCAGATTTTGATTGCAAGTTCAAGCTCACTGTTGATCTGGTGCGTATATTTTCCCTAATTTATCAATTGACAGTACTGGAGGGAGCGGCCTTAGATGTATGGGTTAAGGAGCAGTTAGCCAAATGTGCTATTTTTCAGAAAACCTCACAGTATTTCCCCACTTCTCTTTGTCAAGAAAACTGATGGTATCTTATGCCATTGCGTAGATTATGGGAACCTAAACAATGTTACTGTATTGGATCTCCATCTCATCCCTTCGAATTCACAGATTGTGCGCTATGTGGAGAAGGGTAAAGTCTTCTTTAAACTGGATTGCCTAAATGTAATCAATCAGATCCGGATTAAGATAGGACAGGAATGGTTAGCTGCATTCCATGCCAGAAAAGGGATTTTCCAGTTTTGGGTCATGCCCTTTGGGCTTAAGAATGCCCCTGATATCTTTTAACGCCGTATATTATGCAGCTTTGGGGGGCCTGCTGGGGGTATGCGCGGTTGCTTACATGAATAATAATTTGTTGTTTTCCCATGATCATGAGTCTCATGCAGTACACCTCCGGCAATTGGTGAAGAGGTTAAAGTCAGTCAGCCTTACGCTGAAGATCAGCAAGTGTGAATTCTTCAGGTCTCAGGTTACCTTTCTGGGCAACGTCATGTTTGACCACGGACACATGATAACTCCAGATAAGGAGAAGACAATTTGTGAGTGTTCTACCCTAACTTCAGTCAAGGAATTGAGGATTTTTTTGAGGACGTATACGTTCCTCAAGGAGTTCAAACCCAACCTGTCTGAGGTGGCGGCCCCCTTGTATAAGGCAAGTGGTGCAAAAGTGCTTCAGTGGTCCCTCGTTTTGGAGGATGCTTTCCAAGCAGTAAAGTGCACCCTGTTGTCCACGTCCATCCTTCACCATGTAGATCCTGATAATGAGTTCATTGTTTCTACAGATGCTTCTAACTCGCCATAGTGGATGCCTTATTACAAGTAGGAGAAGATGGAATAGAGCATCTGGTGGGATATTTTTCTAGGAAGATGTTTTTACCAGAGTTAAACTATGCCATATATGACAAAGAGTTATTAGCAGTGAAGGAGGCATTGAGTTATTAGCGTCATCACCTTCATGGCTCTTAACAACCATTCCGTGTATGTAAAATCACCGTGCCTTGCTGTACTACCGTGCACCTCATGTCAACCCCACGGCATACCCATTGGCATTAGAACCTTGCCCAATTTGCATTTTCTTATGAGTCACCAAGGGCAAGGAGAATGGGTTATCGGATGCTTTGAGCTGCAATCCTGCATTAGCTCCTAATCCAAAGGAGATAGAGGTTCATAACACTTAGTTGATGATTCCGCAGGGTAAGATTTTATCTCAACTTCCCTCTTCCACGGCCAACAGGCCAGAACTCGCTCCTCTAGAAAATGCGGAGGAATATGTTATGTTCAGAAAGGTAGTCCATTCTCAGACGTTATCAGCCAAATTATTGATGATCCTTGCTAAGAGCGCGCTGAATCAAGATTTAAACCAGGGGTTATCACGTAAAGGATGAGATGGTGTGGTTTCAGGGGTGCTTATGGGATACTGCTGGTCCACTTCGCCCGGAAATCATCCAGGACCATCATGACAGAATCACCGTTGGCCAACCTGGGAATGCAAAGACTTTAGAGCTAATTTGACACACATACAATTGGAAGGGATTACCTACGCAGGTGGGCAGGTATTTTAAAGAGTGTTTGATCTGCAATCAAATGAAACCAAATTGACAACTAATAACAGGGTTGTTGGTACCAGTCAAAAAGGCTGAAGGGCCTTGGACTACCCTATCATTAAATTTCATTGTGGAATTACCTGTTTTTGATGGTTATGATGCTATCATGGTGGTGGTGGACTGTTTCACGAAGTTCGCCCACTCTATTCCTTGCAGAACAACGATAACTGCAGCTGAGATGGCTAGGCTCTTCGTTACTCATGTGTTTGCGCTTCATGGGGTCCCCCAAGAAATTATTGGTGATCAGGGACCCCAGTTTACCTCCGTCTTTTGGGAAGAGTTGTGTAAGACTATTCAGATTCGCCTCTTCCATTCAGCTGCCTATCATCCTCAATCAGATGGGCAGACTGAATGAGTGTTCCAGTGCTTGGAACAGCTTCTGTAGTGTTACACTGCCGCAGATCATTCAGATTGGGTTCCTCACATTCCTATGGCCCAGTTTAGCTACAAAAACACTTTTCATTCTTCAATCGGTTGTTCCCCATTTTTCACCACCAGGGTTTCACTCATACTTTAACGTGAAGCCCATCTGTGTATCTAAAGTGGAAGCGGTGGTGGACTTTGCCAAGACTATCAAGAAAGTATACCAGGGTGTTTTCACAAGTTTGGAGGCGGCAATGCAAGCTTATAATGAGAATGCTGATGGTAAGCGACGAGTGGGTCCAGCGTACAAAGAAGTGGATCTCATGATGCTTGATGCTCTTAACATCCTTATCAAGCAGCCATGCAAAAAGCTGGGATTAAAGAAGATTGGCCCTCACCGCGTTGTTAGAAAGGTGGGCCACGCCTCATACTAGTTGGACCTTCCCTCTTCTTTTTGGAACTTTCTGTCTTTCATGAGAGCATATTGATGTTGTTTGAGGGTCCCTCACCTGAGACTCCTGAGGCTTATCTCGTGTATGGTGTACCAGAGTGGGAAGTGGAGGAAATAGTAGCCTCCCGCAGAGTAAAAAGAAGACTCGAGTACCTGGTATCCTGGAAAGGATTTAAAGCAGTGGAAAACAGTTGAGTACCAGCATGTGAATGCACACATGCTCAAGACCTGATCGACATTTTCCACAAATCATTTTCCCTGAGCCACTGGATCTCAGTCAAAGCAAATTATTGCAGCAATGAAGTTGGCGCAGCCCACAAGAACTTTTCCCTGGCGCAAGCCCCTGGAGGGGGGTGGAGCCCCACAAGGAGGAGAGGGTAATGCCATGGTTGGAAAATGACATCATAATTTGGACCAACGTTAAGGACTAAGCAGCATGTCAGGAGGCCAAGAAGGTGAAGTTGGAAGGCCTCCCTGACCTCAAGCATACCATAGATCAACTCTGGGTCAAGGTGTAGTATGCCAAGGTTGGTCCTAAGGATGCAAGGGAAGTTCAGCCCTGTATAACAGCAGGTGCATTAAAATGAACTAGCTTTGTAAGAACGAAAATGGTTTGCTTCAGTTTTTAGGTGAACGGGGACTTGAAACCCGTTTGGTTATTGAAATTCCCAGATTGGGTCAGCTGCTCTTACAATCAATTACCTGAGTTTGGTCAATTACTAATTACAGTTTATTGCCAGATGGAAGCATGCGCCTATTGGTGTGCCTCAGCTTAGACCCGCTTCCTTCAATTAATTGTTTTCCCAAATTCCTTAAATTCCTCATGTTGAGACCAAATTATCTCGTTGGTTGACTTCTCTTATAAATAAAACCCCTCATTAGTAAACTTTTTATATATGTTATCTTGGAAAAACCTGTGCGAAGACCTCTTCAATGAGGTCTTGCATAATGTCAACCACTTAATTGTAACAACTGTAAATCTTTCTGCCCATGCACCGTTGGGCTGCTCTGGTTCACTCTAACCAGGGTCACCTATCCACTCCTGATATGAGCACCGCATGGTTTTATTTTGGGTTTTTCCTATATGGATAACTATCCTCAAAATAAGTTACTGCAGTTCTAACACCCTCTGCAGGGCTTTAGTAAATTCACTACTGATAACTAGTTTCCTAGCGTCGGCCTAGTGCACCATGCACTACCCCGCTGGGAACAAAAGAGTTATAGAAACTCTCCTTACAAGTTGCGTCCTGCAAATCATTCAAAGTACAACAGCAAGGATATGAGCTTGTCTGAGTTTTCAACGCAATTTTATCCATACTACACCAACAAAGATGGCGTTGAAAGACCTTGATTAAGATGATGTAGAACATTCACAACAAAGGTAAAAGCTCACTACTCTCACAGAAAAATCAAAAATTGTTGTTAAATATTACCAGAGATTGTAAAAGTGCCATTAATTCATGGCGCACATGGATTTCTAAAAACTACTTCTATAGCCTTCTTTAATATCATCCTTACAAATCTGAGAGTGCTCTTCTTGGAGAGTTTGATAATGCGTGAGATGCATTCCTTACCCAAAAACAAGTATTGAAAGAGAAGAGAGAACACATGGAGGCTTTCTGAAAAATAAATTACCAACTTGACATCGCTTTTAACCAATATCATGCATTTGGTATTATGCAGTAATCCCAAGAGTTTGTTGAAAAAGAGCTTTAAGAAGAAGTTCCCAACCTAGGTATGACTGATGAACAATTTCAATTGGCTTGTGCTGCAATAAACACCAAGCGTTAGAGCTCTTCTTGGCAGTCACTTGCAGCATTCAGGAGCAGCTGAGTGGAAGCAAACAAAGCCTCAGGCTGTTTGTGACTGGTGGAGTTGGAGTTAGAAAAAACTATACTCTAATTCACTGAAAAGTCAAGTCAATTGCTGCTTTGGTAAAAATGCAGTGAAAGTTGCAACTTTAATGGTTGTAGCTGCAAGACTAGTTGGTGGATTAACTCTACATACTGTCAGACAAGCAGTTGTTTGACTTGTAATTAAGAATAGTCACAGGGGAGAATAGCCTTAAATTCATCAAGGGGAAAGGTATATCCAATTCTTAATGGAATCCTGCCACTTAAAGTAATACAATTACTACAAATATTCCAGATAATACTTTTCTTTCTCGTTGCAAACACTTTTGCAACCCATTCAATTCAAGACTAAATCTAGTTTGATAATCTCATAGAGGGGATTAGTCTGCGCCCATGTCTGGGAGCAGTTGGGCAAGCAAGGCAAGAGGAGCAGGCGGAAGGCCTGCGGCCTCTAACGTTTGAAAACGCCCCAGAGAATCCGGTGGAATAGAAAAAAATCAAAAAAACTGGCGGTCACAATTTCCCCGGAGATACTCGCGTGGCAAGCACGATGCAACCAGTACATCAACACGCCACATTCCCAGCCACTTTTGTCAGTGGAATTCGGAGTCCGTGTGTATCTGGACATCTAAAAAACAGCCCTATGGGAAAAATTTTGTGAAGATGTACACAAAATTTTCCTGACTGCGGTGTACGTTGCACCTCACTCCATGTCACGCAGTTGGCTGGACCTAGGTTTCGAAAGCAAAATAGCAGCAGACAAGGCTGCAGCGGTGTGCATAGTGGTCAACCTCCCCGAAGGGCAATGGGTCATCGAAACTAAATGCACCAGATGGACAAAATCAAACCAGATTTTCCTCACGTTTGACTTTTTGCCTACTACGGTAAAACGTGACATTTTGGAGCAACACCTGAAAGATGGTCTCGCCATATATGGCAAAATACAATCTTTTGAAATGCAACGTTTCACGCTGATGCCACACCTGTGCACTGGCAAAGCCATCGCAGTTCTGACCCCAACTGAGGAGATCGCAAAGGACCTAACCCAGATCCCACACTCCACCTTTATTGACATCGCAGGGCACACCACCCACCCATTCCAGGTAACCGTGGACAGCGCGCCCCCCATTTGCACCCACTGTGATGCGTTCAGCCATAAGGCGCACGCATGCCCCATCAAAGAGGGTGTCACATTCCAAGAGCACCCCTTGGCAGCCATGGCCAGCGGAGAGGCGCACTACGAACCAACCGTAAGCACCAAGGAGGCTTTCTCATGGGGAGCACAAGGCTGCTACCTATTGGTAAAGCCCATCTCCCCGCAGGAGTGGAAGAAGGCCAAGCAGGCCCATAGGACTGCAGCCAAGGAAGCGGCCAGGCCACCACCACCATCCCACACTCACAACGCCAGGAGGACATGGAGACCTTTGCAGCAGAAGCAACTCAGGAATCCATCACCCAATCAGATTGGGAGGCCCATGCCAAATGGGCCACTCAATCCAAGGATCCGTGGGAGATTCAATCTCACCCAATCGCTGCACCCAAGCTTCGGTCAAAACTGACTTGGGACCTATCCCAACCAAAAAGTTTTTTTTGCCCCACTCAACGGTGCACCAAAATTATCCGCACCACAAAAAATTTGTCTGACGTCGGGAAAACAAAAAGAAAAGGCCAAAGCCAATGCGACTCTTTCTGCAAAAATTAACAAAAACCCCAATAGCGTTGCTGCTAATACCCGCACTGCTGTGAAAGACCGTGGGGACCTGGAAGAGGCTGGTGGGCCCGGGGCCCACCCCCTCGCACCTAAGGTGTGATGGGGGAAACCATCACTCTAGGGACACTGAATATTGCTGGACTCAAGGCCTCCCCGTCCCAGGCTAGGAAACTGAGTTTTTTACAAAACAATTTACCCGTGGATATCCTGGCCATCCAGGAGTCCCACTTTCCACGAGGTTCCGAGGAAGCTTGGAAAACAATGCTCCTACCATCCCTATCCTTTTGGTCAAAGCACTGTGGGGTGCTAATTTGGAAAAACAATTTTTTCAAATTTACATCTTCAGAAACATTCCTAAATGGCCGAGTGCTCGTTGTCACCTTCTCATAGGCTGATATTGCACACACAATCGTCAACATTTACGCCCCAAACAGTGCACATGAGCATCGGGAATTTTTCTCATCGGTCAAATCCCTCCTGCTACCCCCCGATTCTTTCCTAATTGGCGACATGAACTGTTGGCTAACCTCACCAACGGACTGGTGGCCACCCTCACCCCACGCCCCACAGAGTCACATAGAACTACACATTCTAAAAGCCACCCTTGGGTTAATGGACACGCTGCTGAAACATGCCCCACTGCTCAAAAACATGACGCGTCCCCACGTCCACAACGGCCAATTAAGGTCCATGACCCGCATTGACCTTATTCTAGCACTGGCGAAATTCCAACCCCACATCTCCCAATTCAATACAATGAAAATGGAATTCTCTGACCACTGACTGGTCTCGATAACATACCACTTACCCGTCACAGTTGCAAAGGCCCCACATTGGTGCAAAATATGCCCCCCAGAGCTCGCGTCGCCAGGATTTTCCACATGGGTGGAAGAGGCAACTTTGGCAAAATCGTTTGTTGCACCATTTTGCACGGACCCCATTTCCACATGGGCAACTTTCAAAGAAGACACCATCCGCCACTATCACCATCTCTCATCCAGACGCTCACGAGCCACATCAGCAGTTATATTGTGCGCGCTGGCGGAATTGGCCCACTTGGAGTCCAACATTCCAGCCTCAGGATATAGCCCTGCATGGGGCCAGAAGTGGGCGGAGGCAGCCGCCCACCTCAACGCACTTGAAAGGCAACACAAACATCGGGTTTGTGTCCAGTACAGGGCCACATGCATCACTAAAGGTGACAAGTGCACCGCATACTTCTTCAAAAAAAAATTTTGCACCACACCAGAGCGAGGCCTGCACACAGGTGCAAAGATCAGATAATTCTATTGTGGACATGCCAGCTGAAGAGGCAATCGAAACGCAAATATATTACTCCAAGTTATACTGAGCCAAACCGATTCAGCCGGCTGAAATGGCGGAATTTCTCAACTGAGCTCATATCTGCACCATTTTCTGATACCCGGAAATAATGAATTTAATTACTCCGAACGAATTATGGATTACCATTTGCGGTGTGCCAAACCGAAAATGCCCAGGCCCAGATGGCATTCCATATGAGTTCTACAAAAAATATTTTAAATATATATCCCCATTGCTGCTAGCCTCACTCAACCAAAGCCTGTTGGAAATGCGCCTCCTACCAGGAGGACATGAGGCCTTTACGGTCACACTCTTCTAGAAAGGGGATAGGCTAGACTTAGCCAACTGGCGCCCCATTTCTCTAACAAACACAGACACCAAAATTTTAACCAAAATCATGGCTAACCATTTAGGGACTGTAGCATCTGCCACCATCTCCCCAGAACAATTTGGTTTCATCCCCAGAAGGTCGATTTGGGATAACGTGCACTCTGTGGCTAATGTGTGTCAGTCCACAGCCTCTGGGGCACTTGTTTTCTTAGACCAACAAAAGGCCTATGATAGAGTAAACTGGGAATACCTTAGGGCCTGCCTCCAACAATTCCGCCTACCTCCCCGCTTCATTAACTGGGTGATGCTACTCACAGAATCTGCAACAATGGCAGTGCGCGGCCCAGGTTTCCTAATGGAAGTAGTCTGCCCTCAAAGGGGCCTGCGACAAGGGGACCCCCTGAGCCCACTCTTATACAACTTCAGCCTTGACCCACTACTGCGAAATGTGAATGCCAAACTCCCTGAGGTCCATGTGCCAGGCCAAACCCCAGTCAAGATGATGGCATTTGCAGATGATTGCGTGGTGGGGGTGTCTAATAACAAAGATGCACGCGCACTTGAAGCCCTCATCCAGGAATATTCCCGGGTAAGCAACGCGGCACTGAACGCCTCCAAAACTGAAATCATCCTCCTTGATTGGTTTCAGAACTGCTAAGCCCCAGCAAGTAGTTCCCAACCTGGCCCATCTGCTCGCCCACGTCCACGCCTTACTAACTCAAAACACACCGCTCCACTGGTGCTCCCCTTTGTGCCACGACCTACCATGGGACCGGTACGCCATCTGGGAGTGTGGTTGGAGGCAGGTGGATACGCGTCAGCAGTAATGGAGTGCCATATACTGGACAACGTGACGAAGCGAATCGCCTCTCTCAGAGCCCACCCTACTACCCTCACTGGCAGGGTTGTTCTTGCCAACTCTATGCTCCTATCCAAAGTCTGGTTCGGAGCCCATGCCATCCCCTTCTCCCCAAGCTTCTTCAAATCCCTGTATGCTTTGCTACAAGGTTGGCTTTGGCCAGGCCGCCCTCCACCAGTACGGCTAGAGGTCATGTTTGGCCCTCATCATCATGGTGGCATGGGCCTACTTAACTTCAAAGCCCATGCCGCCAAGATCCTGGGCACCTGGATTGCGGCCGTCACTGCTCCTACACTCCCATTCCAACACTGGTCCCGTGTGGCCCGCTCCAACTTCTCCTGAGCCTTGGGCCTCAACAATCCATCAAACCCCCACTCCCTGATGAAATACCTCGCATCACACACATCAGCCACAGGTCCTCACGGGACCAAAACCCACTACAAACGAATCCTACTCTCCATGCGAAGCGCAGAGTGGAGAATTCGTATTAGTGGACATACAACCTGAAGAGGCCGCCCCTCTCCTCAGTTCACACAAGAGGTACAGGGGCTACCCATCCATGATGGCGTGATCCCCATTCGACCCCAAGTCCTATCCAGGGTGGACTAACTGGACATGATGGACATCCCTTATTCCACTGAGACCCAAAAGACTATCTGGAAATACGCACACCATCCTCTGTTGCAGCCTCAAGTCCGCTCCCATGTGTGGCGCTGCCTGAGGTGGGTGTATCGTACAGCTGAGCGCTCTAATGCTTTACACTCATCCTGTGTCGTATGTGGCCAGTATGGAATGCTGTTTCACCGCCTGGAGAAGTGCCCCACCTCTAAAGTGTAATATGGCGCGATGTCCAACGTCTGCTAAGCCAGGATCAAACACATCCCTTCAGTCTGTCAAGAGATATGTTTGCTTCATCAATGGCCTCCCCCTCCCACCCTCCCTCCGTGCTCTGGTGGTTGCAATCGCCATGTGGACTATCCACACGATTGTCTTGGATGCCATCGCTGGATCCATTCCCACCCTCCCTGAAGCTGTCCACAGATTCCAGTCTCATTTGGTGGATCACTTTCAAGCATGGATGTTTGGATATCTCCCACCGCGTCGCTGACAGCTGGTCTCCTCCTGGTTCCCAGTCTGGTTCATCAAATCAGACCCCTTCCTCCACACGTGCTCAATAGTGGCTACGTCCCCTACACACGTTCCCTCCCCTTCCCATAAGTGGCGTTCCCGCTGGCAACAAGAGATAGCATCGCTTCTCTGGGGTGCCTCCCCTGGTACTAAGTTTTGTCTCGTCTGAGTCATATTCGGAAGTGTCCGTCCCATGGTCGGCCTTCCCCACAATAAATAGAAAAATAAATAAATATTCCAGATAATACCTCATATTGACTACACGAGGCTACTAAAATCCCTTGCCATAATAGGGCGTCGAACATCCAATTCACTCAAGCATTATCATGAATGCAGTGCTAATTTCTAAGAGAAACACACCACCTTTTTAAACAAAGGGATTTCCTGGGGTGCAAATATTGTTCTAGCCATTTGCCCCTTAAGGAGCTCAGGTAAGCGACCAAACAAGCCATATTTGAAAAATGGCTGACTGGCGGGAGTACATTAAAATGCTCCCCCATGATTATGTCCTGCCAAAAGTTGATCCTATATAAAATGCAAGCCTATCCTAATTTAGCCAAATCGAGCCAACATTGCTTAGCAAAAATCCTAGCTTTTTCAAAATAGCTTAACTAATAGGAGGCAAAAAATTAATAACCGTAGCTTATTTTACTATAGACTTAGTTATACAATTTATCTAGTTTTAACTATTAAAATTCTATATTCACTTATATTTAAAAGTTACCCTGACATTGTAAATTAACAAGCGAGAGTTTCAATGCTCTGGCACCTGCTGAATTGTTGAAATACTGAGATCAACTAGCACCAGAGAGCTCACAGCCAGCCAGGTTTCAAAACATAATATGCTCAAGTTACCAGTTCAAAAGGATGGCTTTACTGTCTCCAACATGCTGAGATTGATGGGAAATCATGTAAAGATTATGTGAAAGCATTTTTTATTTCGAATAAGTCTTTATTGATAAAACTTTTATGGTCCCTTATGAGATGCTTTGCATGATTGACTCACAATTAAGACAGTTTGAGAATAAGGATGATGAAGCATTTGGAGGTCACAATATCATTCTATTTAGTGACTTTATGCAGCCTCCATCCATTAAAGGAGTTCAGGTTTTTGAAAAACCAATACAATTCTTATCAGCACCACACCTCTGGTGCAACTTCAGATTGGTTGAGCTTACCAAGAATATGCACCAGCAGGGTGATACATGTTTTGCCAATCTGCGCAATGCTCCTCAAATTGATGAGCTCAAGGGTCCCAACGTCGACTTGCTGCAGTTGGTGATATTGGTGGGTGAAACAGGCGAATTCACCTTAAACAAGGTGTTTGCATCTATCCATTGAGGGCACAGATACTAGCCACAATGAGCTGGTCTTGAGTACTAAAAATCACAGGAAGAGGTTATAACAAAATATAGGCTCAAGATCATGTAGCTGATGCTACATGCAATATCAATAATTTTAACATGGACAATATTATCCCAGCTGAATTTAACAAGATTGGGAGTTTGCCCATTAATTGGAGATATTTTTTGGTGCATAAAATATTAGTATTTAACATCAATGCCAAGAAAGACTTTGTGAATGGCGTAATTTGAAATATCACCAAGATAATTTGGCCATATTTCCATCATAACCAGATGTATGACACAGATGTTCTCTATTATTACATAGACTTTGGCAGGGATGGCATTCATCTTATTTAACCTCAATTTATTCACTTTCCTGTTCAAATCAACTATGGAATTATTGAGAGATGAATGCTACCCATAGTCTTGTGTTGGGCTTACACAGTTCATAAGATTCAAGGCCGCACCATCGTTTATGCAGTTGTGTACCTTGTAAAGTGCTTATTCCAAAAAGGAAAAGCATAGGTCACTTTAAGTAGAGTGATGTTGCTGGATGGAGTGCAAATCATGGATATGAAGTGAAGTAAGCTCTCAGAAAAGATGGCCTGCAACAAAAAAGCCATTGAGGAGATAAAGAGACTTCAAAAATATTATTTTCCAGATGATCCTCAATTAAGTTGAAGGAATTGTACTAAGATATTTTCAAATTTAAGTTTATTTGAGGAACACCAACCAGGGGACGGACATTACCGATTTTAAGCAATAAAGCCTAAAACAAATGGGTGACAAGACAAAATAAAATAAATAAAACCTCCAACCAGGTAGGGAGCGGAGTGGCTCTAACCCATCATGGCTGAGAGGGAGGGATATTCAGGAGGCTCTTACTCAGGCGTAGGCTTTGTGTTAGATGCATATTTGTTGTAGAAGCGTACAAAAGCTGAGAGCATAGGTGTTGGGGAATTGCATGGTGGGGTTAAAAGGATAAAATAACGGTTATTTACCTCAAGGTTAGCTTGGAAGATAGCCTCAATTAAGTCTGCAACATGATGTTCCGCTTAGATGCAGGCATTTGGGAGTTGGTCCAAGCTGGCAATCATTTTCTGGGTAATTTTAGAGGTTGGGTTGAATCTTGCTAGGTCTGCAACATGTACAACAGCGTTATTGGCTTCATTAGCCAATTTGGTGATTTCCTCCCAGACTATTTTGGGGAAATTAGGGGGAAGTTGATTCTGCTTAGCCCTTCATGGAATTGACTAACTTATTGGGCCACTGCTTTGCGGAGGTGGTGGCTATGGGGTGAGGCAACCACTGCTAATGCAAGCTGGTGGTCACCTTGGAATGGGATGGCATTGGGTTTAAAAGCATGTCGTCTGGGGGAGAGGGTTTTATCCAAATCAGAATTAAAAAATTCAGTCTAATCGTATTTTTTCCAGGCCTTTTTCACCAGATTCATCATCCTCATTCATGATCAATTTACCTGATTCATTAACCTCATCTAATAGGTCCTGAGGATTTTGGTTTATGAGAATAGTGGGTGCAGGATTTGGGTGGGCGGTAGGATAATAATGGGTGGGTGCCTGGGTATGAATGGTGGTCCAGGCCTGTCTATAATTGGTCAGTTTGAGCCCTAGGTGGTGAGTGTGGCTGTTTGTTTTGGCGGGTGCTTTTCCACGTTGGCCCATCAAGCAAGAATGTTGGGTGGGAGGGGGCAACAAAACGCCCCATTCAGATTCAGCTAAAAGGATTTTGATGTAACAGGTGATTTGGCAAGGGTCATTACCTTTTATAGTGGTCAAGCTCAAAACAGGTGAGGAAAATCCGTCAACTGTTATTAACATAAGCCCAAAAATCTCCAGTGCCGCAGCAATGCTCACACATGGGGGATTTGATGGGTAATTTCAGAGTGATTTGGGATTATAGTGGCAGTAACTTGAGTGGCGTCAAGGCGCTCTGCACCGGAAGGAACAGTGAATACTAGGATGGGCTGAGTGCCATAAGCCAAAAGTCCCAACATCAACTAATCATACAAAATTTAGGGTGGGAGATGTTAGGGGAGATTGGCAAATGACACCATCAATGTGGTGTCATCAGGGAGAGGAGCTTGGGTAGTGAGGACTGGAGTATTTTTATATATTATAGGGGTCAACACCGCAGCTGCAGCGTACTTTTCTGTTTGGAAACCTACATTTAAATATTTCTTAAAAGGGTGGAAATTAATTTGGACAGTTGGCATGAAGGCAGTGGTGAAAAGTTAATTATTGCTTTGTCATTATATAGGAATAAAAGCTCAAAGTCAACATGGAGGCAAAATTGAATAGTGGATCTAGGAGGGCAAGAGGACGGGAGTGAGTCAGGTAGATTCGCGCAAGGTAGAGAATTATGTCCTGTGTAGGTATAAAATGGCCAGTCAATTTTGGCAGACTGTTTGAGCCCATCTGAATGCGTTTCCCTGCTGGGCGGAAAATGCTGGAAGATTGATCACCACTGCCCCACACTGGAGCAGCAGGCGGATCCAAGGACATCAATTGAATAACAGACGAGGTCAGACAGCTGTAGATAATTTAATCTTTTTTTGTAAAATTGCTTGAAAGTGAGATCAAGTGGAAAGAAATTTTACCACTAATTTCAAAAGATTGTTTAAATTATAACTACTCTGCTCTTTAATATTGTTTTTCTTGGCACTTTTGCAACCCATTCAATTCAAGACTAAATCTAGTTAGATAATCTCATAGAGGGGATTAGTCTGCGCCCATGTCTGGGAGCAGTTGGGCAAGCAAGGCAAGTCGAGCAGGCGGAAGGCCCGCGGCCTCTAACGTTCAAAAACGCCCTGGAGAATCCGGCGGAATAGAAAAAAATCTAAAAAAACTGGCAGTCACAATTTCCCCAGAGATACTCGCGTGGCAAGCATGATGCAACCAGTACATCAACACGCCACATTCCCAGCCACTTTTGTCAGTGGAATTCAGAGACTGTGTGTATCTGGACATCCAAAAAATGGCCCTATGGGAAAAATTTTGTGAAGATGTACACAAAATTTTCCCAACCGCAGTATATGTTGCAACTCACTCCATGTTGCGCAGTTGGTTGGACCTAGGTTTTGAAAGCAAAATAGCAGCAGATGAGGCTGCAGCGGTGCGCATAGTGGTCGACCTTCCCAAAGGGCAACGGGTCATCAAAACTAAATGCACCAGATGGACAAAATCAAACCAAATTTTCCTCACGTTTGACTTTTTGCCTACTACGGTAAAGCGTGATATTTTGGAGCAACACCTGAAAGATGGTCTCGCCATATACGGCGAAATACAATCTTTTGAAATGCAACATTTCACGCTGATGCCACACCTGTGCACTGGCAAAGCCATCGCAGTTCTGACCCCAACCGAGGAGATCAAGAAGGACCTAACCCAGATCCCGCACTCCACCTTTATTGACATCACAGGGCACACCACCCACCCATTCCGTGTAACCGTGGACAGCGCGCCCCCTATTTGCACCCACTGTGACGCGTTTGGCCATAAGGCGCACGCATGCCCCATCAAAGAGGGCGTCACATTCCAAGAGCACCCCTCAGCAGCCATGGCCAGCGGAGAGGCACACTACAAACCAACCACAAGCACCAAGGAGGCTTTTCTGTGGGGAGCACAAGGCTGCTACCTATTGGTAAAGCCCATCTCCCCGCAGGAGTGGAAGAAGGCCAAGCAGGCCCATAGGACCGCAGCCAAGGAAGCGGCCAAGGCCACCACCACCATCTCACACTCACAACGCCAAAAGGACATGGAGACCTTCATGGCGGAAGCAACTCGAGAATCCATCACCCAATCAGATTGGGAGGCCCATGCCAAATGGGCCACTCAATCTGAGGATCCGATGGGAGATTCGATCTCACCCAATCGCTGTACCCAAGCCCCAGTCAAAACTGACTTGGGACCTATCCCAACCGAAAATTTTTTTTGCCCCACTCAACGGTGCACCAAAATTATCCGCACCACAAAAAATTTGTCTGACGTCGGGAAAACAAAAAGAAAAGGCCAAAGCCAATGCGACTCTTTCTGAAAAAATTAACAAAAACCCCAATAGCGTTGCTGCTAATACCCGCGCTGCTGTGAAAGACTGTGGGGACCTGGAAGAGGCTGGTGGGCCCGGGGGCCCACCCCTCGCACCTAAGGTGCGATGGGGGAAACCTTCACTCTAGGGACACTGAATATCGCTGGACTCAAGGCCTCCCCGTCCCAGGCTAGGAAACTGAGTTTTTTACAAAACAATTTACCCGTGGATATCCTGGCCATCCAGGAGTCCCACTTTCCACGAGGTTCCAAGGAAGCTTGGAAAACAATGCTCCTACCATCCCTATCCTTTTGGTTGAAGCACTGTGGGGTGCTAATTCAGAAAAACAATTTTTTCAAATTTACATCTTCAGAAATATTCCTAAATGGCTGAGTGCTCATTGTCACCTTCTCATAGGCCGATGTTGCACACACAATCATCAACATTTACGCTTTAAACGGTGTACATGAGCGTCAGGAATTTTTCTCATTGGTCAAATCCCTCCTGCTACCCCCCAATTCTTTCCTAATTGGCGACATGAACTGTTGGCTAACCTCACCAACGGACTGGTGGCCGCCCTCACCCCACGCCCCACAGGGTCACGTAGAACTACGCATTCTAAAAGCCACCCTTGGGTTAATGGATGCGCTGCTGCGACATGCCCCACTGCTCAAAAACATGACGCATCCCCATGTCCACAATGGCCAATTAAGGTCCATGACCTGCATCACCTTATTCTAGTGCCAGCAAAATTCCAACCCCACATCTCCCACTTCAAAACAACGAAAATAGAATTCTCCGACCACTGACTGGTCTTGATAACATACCACTTACCCGTCACAGTTGCAAAGGCCCCACATTGGTGCAAAATCCGCCCCCCAGAGCTCGCGTCGCCAGGATTTTCCACGTGGGTGGAAGAGGCAACTTTGACAAAATCATTTGTTGTACCATTTTGCGCGGACCCCATTTCCGCATGGGCAACTTTCAAAGAAGACACCATCCGCCACTATTGCCATCTCTCATCCAGACGCTCACAAGCCACATTGGTGGTTATATCGCACACACTGGCAGAATTGGCCTACTTGGAGTCCAACATTCCAGCCTCAGGATATAGCCCTGTATGGGGCCAGAAGTGGGCAGAGGCAGCCGCCCACCTCAACACACTTGAAAGGCAACACAAACATCGGGTTTGTGTCCAGTACAGGGCCACATGCATCACTAAAGGCGACAAGTGCACCGCATACTTCTTCAAAAAAATTTTTGCACCACACCAGAGCGTGGCCTGCACACAGATGCAAAGATCGGGTAATTCTATTGTGGACACACCGGCCAAAGTGGCAATCAAAACGCAAAGATATACTCTGAGTTATACCAAGCTGAACCAATTCAGCTGGCTGAAATGGCAGAATTTCTCAACCGAGCTCATATCTGCACCATTTTCCGGATACCCAGAAATAATGAATTTAATTACTCCAAATGAATTATGGACTACCATTCGCGGTGCACCAAACTGAAAATGCCCAGGCCCAGATGGCATTCCATTTGAGTTCTACAAAAAATATTTAAACATATATCCCCATTGCTGCTAGCCTCACTCAACCAAAGCCTGTTGGAAACGCGCCTCCTACCAGGAGGACATGAGGCCTTTACGGTTACACTCTTCAAGAAAGGGGATAGGCTAGACTTAGCCAACTGGCACCCCATTTCTCTAACAAACACAGACACCAAAATTTTAACCAAAATCATGGCTAACCGTTTAGGGACTGTAGCATCTGCCACCATCTCCCCAGAACAATTTGGTTTCATCCCCAGAAGGTCGATTTGGGATAACGTGCACTTTGTGGCTAATGTGTGTCAGTCCACAGCCTCTGGGGCACTTGTTTTCTTAGACCAACAAAAGGCCTATGATAGAGTAAACTGGGAATACCTTAGGGCATGCCTCCAACAATCCCGCCTACCTCCCCGCTTCATTAACTGGGTGATGCTACTCACAGAATCTGCAACAATGGCAGTGCGCGGCCCAGGTTTCCTAATGGAAGTAGTCCGCCCTCAAAGGGGCCTGCGACAAGGGGACCCCCTGAACCCACTCTTATACAACTTCAGCCTTGACCCACTACTGCGAAATGTGAATGCCCAACTCACTGGGGTCCATGTGCCAGGCCAAACCCCAGTCAAGATGATGGCATTTGCAGATGATTGCGTGGTGGGGGTGTCTAATAACAAAGATGCACGCGCACTTGAAGCCCTCATCCAGGAATATTCCGGGTAAGCAACGCGGCACTGAACGCCTCCAAAACTGAAATCATCCTCCTTGATTGGTTTCAGAACTGCTGGGCCCCAGCAAGTAGTTCCCAACCTGGCCCATCTGCTCGCCCACGTCCACGCCTTACTAACTCAAAACACACCGCTCCACTGGTGCTCCCCTTTGTGCCACGACCTACCATGGGACCGGTACGCCATCTGGGAGTGTGGTTGGAGGCAGGTGGATACGCGTCAGCAGTAATGGAGTGCCATATACTGGACAACGTGACGAAGCGAATCGCCTCTCTCAGAGCCCACCCTACTACCCTCACTGGCAGGGTTGTTCTTGCCAACTCTATGCTCCTATCCAAAGTCTGGTTCGGAGCCCATGCCATCCCCTTCTCCCCAAGCTTCTTCAAATCCCTGTATGCTTTGCTACAAGGTTGGCTTTGGCCAGGCCGCCCTCCACCAGTACGGCTAGAGGTCATGTTTGGCCCTCATCATCATGGTGGCATGGGCCTACTTAACTTCAAAGCCCATGCCGCCAAGATCCTGGGCACCTGGATTGCGGCCGTCACTGCTCCTACACTCCCATCCCAACACTGGTCCCATGCGGCCTGATCCAACTTCTCCTGAGCCTTGGGCCTCAACAATCCATCAAACCCCCACTCCCTGATGAAATACCTCGCATCACACACATCAGCCACAGGTCCTCACGGGACCAAAACCCACTACAAACGAATCCTACTCTCCATGCGAAGCGCAGAGTGGAGAATTCGTATTAGTGGACATACAACCTGAAGAGGCCGCCCCTCTCCTCAGTTCACACAAGAGGTACAGGGGCTACCCATCCATGATGGCGTGATCCCCATTCGACCCCAAGTCCTATCCAGGGTGGACTACCTGGACATGATAAACATCCCTTATTCCACTGAGACCCAAAAGACTATCTGGAAATACGCACACCATCCTCTGTTGCAGCCTCAAGTCCGCTCCCATGTGTGGCGCTGCCTGAGGTGGGTGTATCGTACAGCTGAGCGCTCTAATGCATTACACTCATCCTGTGTCGTGTGTGGCCAGTATGGAATGCTGTTTCACCGCCTGGAGAAGTGCCCCACCTCTAAAGTAATATGGCGCGATGTCCAACGTCTGCTAAGCCAGGATCAAACACATCCCTTCAGTCTGTCAAGAGATATGTTTGCTTCATCAATGGCCTCCCCCTCCCACCCTCCCTCCGTGCTCTGGTGGTTGCAATCGCCATGTGGACTATCCACACGATTGTCTTGGATGCCATCGCTGGATCCATTCCCACCCTCCCTGAAGCTGTCCACAGATTCCAGTCTCATTTGGTGGATCACTTTCAAGCATGGATGTTTGGATATCTCCCACCGCGTCGCTGACAGCTGGTCTCCTCCTGGTTCCCAGTCTGGTTCATCAAATCAGACCCCTTCCTCCACACGTGCTCAATAGTGACTACGTCCCCTACACACGTTCCCTCCCCTTCCCATAAGTGGCGTTCCCGCTGGCAACAAGAGATAGCATCGCTTCTCTGGGGTGCCTCCCTGGTACTAAGTTTTGTCTCGTCTGAGTCATATTCAGAAGTGTCCGTCCCATGGTCGGCCTTCCCCACAATAAATTTAAAATTTAAAATATTGTTTTTCTTTATAACTGATGTACTATTGCACTACTCATTATATATAATTATGTTTAATCTTTCATACTTATGCATTAGCCTTATAGGGTAAATCTCCATGGGTATATATAGCTTATCTATCTATCTATTTATTTATCTATCTATCTATCTATATCTCTCTCTTGTTCCAGCACTTCAGAACATATTTGTCAGGAACATTTGCAGGATTCAAAGACTAGAAATAATAAAATAATATACATTATTTTCAAAAAGTTGATCTAATGTACTAAATATATAAAAATAATAGTATTATGGAAATAAAACACCTGAAGACTAAATATCAGCTACAATGAAAAACGTGGTGCACATTATAAAAAATATGATCATTATCCATATCATAAGGTTTAATGGAATTCAGTAATTGTTTCTCTCAATAATATAATAAGAGGTATAAGTTTGAAAATAGAAGCTTTCTAAAATACTTGAATACAAGGTAATACTTGAAACAACTGAGACCAAACAACAGCTAATACAATGAAAAACTTGTGGCGCACTCCAGTAATTGTTTCTCTAATAGTATATTAAGAGGTATGCGCCACATGTTTTTCATTGTAGCTAAAATTTGGTCTCATGCGTTTTATAAATTTTCAAAATAAAGGTATTTTGATATTTATTTTTTATATAGAAAAAAGTTTTCTATTTTTAACTATATATTTTTAATAAATTTAGGTTGCCTCGATACATCAACAAATAGATGAAGGGTTGCAGTATTTATTAGGCTTTTTTGACGACTAATAATCATTAATTTGTGTAGCTCTTGCAGGCTACTATTAATCAGATGAAGGTGTGTTCCCCCTTCCATCATCTAAAATTCTCATTAATTTATCTCAAATTAAAGCCCATTTTGCATATATCTAAACTCCTACTTTGGTGTCACGTTTATATTTTATTTTATTTAATCTATAAATACTATGTGGATGTGAAGAGAGAGAAAAACAAGTACTGGGACAGAATGAGATCATATTTTATCATGATCAAGGTGTCACAACAAGAAGAATTGGAGCTACCAGGGCCAAGAGTACCTGTAACCCTATCCATTTGGGACCTCAGGCCGCCATATAGGCATTAGCCTATTTATCCAGCAGACATAGATGATCTGATGCAGGCATGGCATGATCACCTGCCATACCTAAACCTTCATAAGAGATAGGGTTTGTTTGTGCCATTTAAGCGCATATCTGTGAAGCCCGCCATGTGACAGAGGCCAGCGGCATATTGAATGTCTGCCACATCTCAGCCTGTTAGGGTATATTTTGTTTTTATTGTTCTGCATGAGCTATAATTGAATGCCCAAACATGGCATAATTTGAGCTTACCTCTTTGTATTTTTTGAGCTGTGCTTTTTGGAATTTTAATGAAATCAATTCTGCTGAATGATTGAGTAAACTCTCTTCAGCTTAAGTTTGCATTATGTCAGATGATGAGCGATGTCTTAGTAACCTTGTCCATTACATTATTTCAGGCCACTTTTTTCTTAGCAGGTTGTGCTTACCTGGCAGTCTGCAAGATGGTCCAGTGGCAATGTCCCAAGCATTGCCTTAGACCATCGAATCTTTCTAACTGTTTTGCTGGCTTTTTAGTGAGTAGGATGGGAAGTTTGGGTTGGTCAGTTGGACCCCTGGATGTTGTTGCCTCTTGCGTCCACCAGGAGAACTCCAGGGGGAACATTGATGCTTTCTGGAAATACTGGATTTAAAATTGATTCCCTTCAAACTCCCCTTCTTGCAAATTTACCCATTGGAAAATTTCTTGATCATGATTCTCTACCTCATTGGTCCAGGTTCATGCAGCTGTGATTCATGCTTTTGAGAAGGTAATATAAAGATTGGCGATCATAAATAGGTTTTCCCTAAGGTTAGGAATTAAAAATCCCTTACACTGATGGTTGCAATCCCACTTCTTTATCATGACTTAATTGTCAAGTTGAGGCGATTTATATATTTTACTTAGACTTTGTATATATTTTATGGCGGATTTATTAAATTAGGTTCAATCAATCCATTGGTGAACATTTTTAGGGATGCTGGCATTTGTTAGGCTTTTTGATGCCTAAATTATCCTTGATTTTCGTAGCTCTTTCAATCTACTATTTATTAGTTGAAGGTGTGTTACCCTTCCCTCACCTGAAATTCTCTTAATTTCCTCTCAAAATAAAGCCCATTTTGCATATGTCTAGACTCCCACTTGGGAGTCGCATATTGAATGCATTGTTTTTAAATTTATAAAATAACATGTAGTTGGGAAGGGAGGGAAAAAGAAGCTTTGGAATGCTGTGAGGGCATTTGCGCATCTCTATCAAGATTCACAACTGGAAGAGCTGGAGCTATCAGGACTGAGAGTACCTGGAACCCTCTCCATCTGGGACCTTAAGCTGCCATATGGTCATTTGCCCTTTTTCTCAGCAGGCAAGGATAATCCAATGAAGGCTTAGTGAGATTGCCTGCCATACCTTGACCTTAATTAGAGCTGAGATTGTTGCGCCATTCAAGAACAGACCTGTAAAGCTTTCCAGGTGAAAGAGGCTGGTGGCGTATTAAACATCTGCTTCACCTCAGCCTTTTGGGGTATGTTTTGTGCTTTTATCTCTCTGCATGTAATATTTTTTGGATGCCCAAACATGGAATATTTGAACTTACCTTCAAAGTATTAAAGCTATAATTTTCAGAATTTTTTAAAACCCTATTCTGCAAATAATCAGGACAAAACTCTTTAAGCTTAGGTTTGCATTGTGTTGAATGGCAAGCGAGGTCTCAGGAACCTTATTTGTTACACTGGAGAATTTGTGGACCTTCAGCCCTGTTAGAGCCTCTTGGCCCTCTAGGCCCTTTAGGATATTGGGTTTAATTGAAATCATCCTCTATTGTTGAACCTTTGGGCCCTTGAGCCCCTGAGGATATGAATAGTTCCTAGCATCGTTGTTGCAGACCCTTAATCAATGCCTCCACTTGGTTCAGGCGTCGCATCAAGACCAACTTAAGAGTCTGGATTAATTTAATGGATTTAAAGGAGGTTTGCTGCAAACATTAGTGCACTATAATTATTATGCTGTGAAAATTTTACTTTGCTTGTTATCAGCAAGCAACCCAGTAACCTTTTTACTGCACAGGTTTGGTTTTCTTGTGCACTTCATCGCAATGTATAGTAGAATGAATTAATAATTGATACTATGGAGAATATTATCTGTAGTTGAGTATGAATTATATTTTGGCCCAAAGCTCAGCCAGTATTCCCAATTAAATAATCATGATGTCATACTTGTAGGGATTCGTTCCCTATGCTCTTGTCCACCTGATCTTCACTGAGATACCCCAGTGACAGTCTCTTCAGTCCAACACACAGTTGGCAGCTATCCTCAATTGGGGCTCCTTCTTCTCTAGATCCCCGCTCAGATCTTTACTCTTTTCTCTAAGAGTCTTCCAATTATTGCCCTCTGCAATAATATCCTTGAGACAGAACAGCACAATGGAAGCTGATGATAGTTTAACTATATACTGAATGGATAACCTGACTATTACTGTTTTTATAAATACTGGTTTTTTTTATAGTAAACCTAGGGAATATATAGTGGGGAATTTGGCTGTTTAACCCTCGGTTGACACCTCTTTGATGAAACAGCAGCCATTGCCATTATATCACCCATCCTCGTCTCAGCAGCAATGGTCTTCCCCATCCTGGCTAGGATTCCATTATTGGACAACCTCAAGACCTAAAACAGAAAGAGTTGGAAAACGTATCCCTAACGTTTTCCTCTCAATCCAAAAACCAACCATATTTGGCTAGCGACCTGCTTAGGCAATGGGACTTATTATCCATTATGGCAGGTCACTCACCAACCAATTGATTTGCTAGTTGCAGGTGACATCACTCGTCTCGCAACTTGCTATTCATTCCCAATCAGTTGGTGATGAAACCTAACCAATCCCAATTGGTACACCTGATAGTTAATTACTATCAGATGTTTCTATTTCGTCGGCAACTCCACCTGATGAGATCTTAAGTACTTATCCAGATTGATCCTTGACAGATATGAACAGGCGAATATCCCAAAATCCCCAAACATAGTTACTCTGAAACTTGGGCCAACCAATTTCTGATTCACTTCACCTTAGGGAATTTTTCCCCTAGTGATACCAGGTAATCTAGCAGGCTGGGAGTATGAGCAAAAATCCCAACACATCCCCCTCTTGCCTAGATTACCAGCGAGTAAAGGACTGGGGCATGAGAACACCACTTCAGACACTTAGTCAAATACTTCATTGGTTCAAGCAGAGTACACTCAATAATACTCAGCGCTGCTTGGGACAACTTTGGCACACGGCATTCTTCCTCTTCCTCCTTGCTACCACCTTCTCAGAGTGTGGTCCCATGATCTACTGTTGTGCCAGGCTGATCAATTTACTCATGACAATATTAGTCCTGTGATCTGGTTTTCCCCCGTCAAAGTATATGACCAACTATCATCTTCAGGATTCTTGGTTCAGCGTCCTTGATTTCCTTATTTTCTCCTCATACTAGAAAGGAGACTCTTGCCGTCAATGTTTCTTTCATGGCTCAATTAATAATACTTATATTCTTATTTGCCCTTGTTATTTCTTTCATAACCTCTTGGCTCAAGTAATTCCTAATTCTTCCCTTGGAGAGCTTATCCCATTAATTTTGAGATTGATTTCTCCAAAATTTGAGCCTAATGGATTGTAGAGCTCATAATGTCAACTTAAATTTAAGTCCAACATCCCCCTCTCATCCAGCTCCTATGATGAATTCTGAGTTGCGATAACAGCAGCTTCTGAACACTTTGTCTGATCAAGACCTCTGTCTCTTCCAGCAGATGAGTCAGGATTCTCTGAGGAGCCTCTTCTATGGTCCTTCCAGGACTCATACGCCTAGTCTGATGCCAGCAGCTAGTCCTTCTGTCAAATTACTGGAAACGGTAACTAATCCCTCTGAAACCAGGCTGGCTATCATTTCAAACAACTCTCAGCCGATTTTTCCTCTGCTGTTGATTCCAGAGTTGGACTTCAAAACTCTCCTGGATTCAGCTCCTTTTGCTTATTCCCTGACCATCGTTGTAGATGCTCCAGAGTTTATGCTGGTTGCTCTTGATCACTCATTCCTTGCTGGGTTGGACCTGCTTCCTGAGCTCCTCTTCCAACTCAGGCAATATTACAAACCTGCTGTTCTGGTCTCCGAGCACACCATCAGTAACAGCATTCACTTTGAGCTCCCCTATGCTGAACTCTGGGCCCAAGTCACTAAGGCTTAGATTCTAGCACTGAATTACATCCCCTAGTCACTTTCTCACAGGGCTCTGCATCAGCTCAAGAACATGGTTTCATGTAGGTCTAGCCCTCATTAGCATCTGATCTCATATCAATTTGACGGCTTGTTCCTTCCTACCACAATCCATCCTCCCTCCCTCAAGAGGCGACATAGGCGGAATCATCCCCATACCAAGGACAATTAATAAAAATGAAAAATTATAAAATTATATCAGTTTTTTCTCTGTGCAATTTATAATCTTTTTTTACGTATCTTTATCAATTTTTTATCTCTATTATTCTTTTTTCATTATGGGACTTGACCTTATTTCATTTCAGCGGTCCATCTTTTTATTTCCCCCCAAACTGAGTCCTGGGTACTTAAACCTACCAGTTTTCTATGGTTCAGAGGTCCTTTTTTCAGACTTAACCATCTAGATTGGTTCAGAGGTCCTTTTTTGGACTTGACCTTATCAACAGGACATGTCCAACTTAATGGTTTATTAGTCCTTTGGGAACTCTTTTATTTTTTTCATTGATCCATCACTTTAGATACTTAGTGTGGACTTGATTCTCAAATCTTCCATCCAAGAGATTCTTAATGGAATAAGCATCAGTTGCCATCTTGGCAATCACTTTGAGTGGACATGACCACAACGCATCTAATTTGTTTCATCTGAAACCATGCATATTGCAATAGGCGACTATTTCCCCTATTCGATATTCTGTTAATGCTGGTCAGTTCTTGTCATCCATCATTTTTTCTCATATCCTTTTCTTCAAGTTTGTATCAAATGCTTGCAATTGCATATCAATCAGGTATCATATCAGTCAGTTCAGGTATTGCTTAGTACTCATCCCCGATGTAGGTTTTACCACCAAATATAAAATCAGTGGCAACTCGGCCTTTCTTCCATATAACAACTCAAATGGCGTCTTTCCCATCGCCGTATGATAACTAATATTGTAGCCGAACATCACTGAACTCAGGTACATTCCCCATGCAGAAGTTCTCCCTGCAACTAGCTTCCTCAGCGTCGTGGTCAGCGTTCCATTGACCCATTCTACCAGTCCATTTATCTCCAGCTGGTAAGGTACTGGCACAACTCCTCAGATCCCCATTATCATATTTAATCTCAGGATCACTTGAGATGTGAAGTTGGTCCCATTATCACTAAGCAGGACCTGCTAACATCCATGCTGGTATACTACTTGATCCAGGATGAACCTCGCAGTACTGGTAGTATCTACTCTTGTTAGGGCCTTCATCTTGACCCATCTCATCAGATGGTCGATAGCAACTATAATGTACTTGACTCCCCCTGTGCTCATTGTCAGCTGTCACATCACGTCAATGGACACCATGTGCCAGGCAAGTCCAGGGCGGACCAGTCAGTATTTAGTTGTATTCTTATGTGGTTTGTGCAGCTGGCACTCCACGCAACAAGCTAGATAATCTGTGACATTGTAGTTGATAGATTCCCTGTAATAATACTGGCGAATATGGTCAGTTGTTTTCCTCAGGCCTCCATGCTCAACAACCTTGTGAGCTGCTTGCACTATAGTTGCTCTTTCCGACAGTTTTGGGAATAATAACCGCTTACCATTGATCATCTTGAATACTTGTCCATCCATGGTCTCAGTGCTTTCCATCGCTTTCTGAAGCGCATCTTGGATTTCTCAAGAATCATCCCCAATTTTTCCATCGACCATTCTCTGGAATAGCTCATCCACCTGTGGGTATATCATATGTACCATTGGCAACCATGATAAGCCATCTGCATTCTGGTGAGAAGCCCCTGCTTGGCGGACAATCTCATAATCATAAGCCTGGAGCTTAAGTGCCCATTGGCCAGTCGTCCTTCCAGCTCTCTTAAATTGTGTGGCCAATGCAACGAAGAGTGGTCTATTACCACATTAAAGTGCATTCCATGGACGTACACCCAAAACTGCTTGCACGCATAAATGACTGCAAGGCATTCACGCTTAGTCATGGTGTAGTTCCTCTCAGCCACTGAGAGTGTCTGGCTCACATATGCCACCGGATGTTTGTCCCCAAATTCGACTACTTGGCTCAGTACAGCGCTGATCACCATCAGTGAAGCATTGGTTTGAATAATAAACTCCCAATTTAAATTCAGATATTTCAGAATCGGTGAATCTGTTAAATACTGACATAACTCATCGAAGGAGTCCTGGGCCTCTTCATTCCATATGAATCCTTTTTGGATCCTTTAATAAATGAAATAAAGGCTCAGCTACTTGAAAAAGTTTTAAATAAATATTCTGTAGTATCTGACCATCCCAAGGAATACTTGGATGTCTTGGACACTCTTTAGTACATCCATGCGCTCTATAGCTGCTATCTTCTGGGTTTGCAGCTGCAGTTCACTAGAGTTGATCATGAATCCCAGATTTTAACTCTTTCTTAAAGAATTGGCAATTCCTTGGCTTGATCTTCAGGTTTGCCGCAGACAGCCACTTAAATACTTCTTCCAGTGGTGTAGGTGATCAGTAAACTTCCTACTGAACACGTTGATATTGTCCAGATATACTAGGACACATGACAACTTCAAGTCGCTTAATATCGCATCCATGGCCCTTTGAAACGTTGCAGGCGCATTGCATAGACCCTGGGACATCCTCTTCAGTTGGTATAACCCCTGCGCGGTAATATTTGCGCATTTTTCCTGGTTTTCCTTTGGCAAGTCGATCTGCCAATATCCCGAGATCAGATCCATTGTGGAGAAATACTTCACTTCTCCTAAATGATCTAGCGCATCATCAATCCTCAGTAGGGGATACAACTCCATCTTCATACTTTTATTCAACCTTTGGTAGTCAATTACCACCCAGTTGGATCCATCCTTCTTCTTCACAATCAGAATTGGACTTGCCCAGGGACTTGATGATGGGACTAGAAGCCCATGCTTCACTAGTTTGCTGATTTCATCCTCCACTACCGCTTCAGCGGCTTTTGATCATTGGATTGGTCTCATCCTGATCAGCAAATTTTCCCCGGTGTTGACCTTGTGGATCACATCTCATGCGCATCCCAAATCATGGTCATCCTGAGCGAACACTTCTCAATACTTTTTGAATAGTTTAGGCACCTCCTCTTGCTGGCCTTCCAACAGATCAGCGAGCTGCTCTTGATCAACCAATAGGTTGATACTTTCAGTTACCCCAGCTGGTAATCCCATTTCATCAAGAGACTTAAAATCGTTATTTCTTCTCAATTCAGCCATCATGATCAGATGAACAAATGCAATGATCTGATTCCTCTTGATTTTCATCAGTTTCTCACTCAAATTCTCCAGGAGAACTCGAATTTCATCATGGCCCAGCATTATTATCCCAGGAGCCACCCATGGCTCCACTCTGGACTTCTTCTAGGGGCTTTCGACCTACCCATACAACAGCTCAAGAATCTCCAATGTCAACCCTATGTTGACTATCATTTTCAATCCTAGCAGTATGGTCCTCTCATTCTTTATCCTTAGTGGAATTCCCCTGTTCTCTAGGATTTCCGCTGGAATTTAACATCGCTTCCTACCAACTAATTGGTATCAAATTGGGACAATGCTGTCATTATATAATAGATTAATGAAGTTGTTTCTCCAATTCAGTGGAGCTTCATCATCCTTCTGATATACCAATGATAACGTCTGACCCAATATAGTCAATGTATCATCCTCAAAGTTACATTTAACTCCATATTTTTGTAAAATACCGTTATGATCAGAATGTCATATTTTTGGTTTGGCAAAACTATTGCTGGTGCAGATACCACCAATGACCTGAATTGTAGTGGCAGCACACTATACACTCCTCAGGAGATTGTGGTGTTTGGCCCAGCTGTCTCATACTCTTTCTTGTGTTCCAAGTCTGGCGAGATCTTCATCCTCTTTACCAGCTTGGTCAAGACAATACTGATGGGCGCTCCGCTGTCAACAACCGCCCTCACCTTTACTCAATTCACTTGTATGTCTATATATGTACACTTGGAGTATTTTAATGTAGTCTTTACTGAGTGAATAGCGGCGTTATTAGCACTTCTAGGGTGTGAATAATTTGCACCAATAAATCAGGAAATGATTCCTTTATCATGCTGAGGGGGATTATCAAATTAGCCTCATCTAAATGGACGTCAGATAACTCTTCTGGATTCTCAGTGGTTCGAATCTTATCCGCCAGTTGTTGGGCATATGGTTGAGCAACTTCCTTGATTATCTCAGGGTCAATTCTCTTCGCCCTGGCTCTGGTCACGGCATTTACATCCATATTGACCACTTGATACAGCTGATCCTGCTCGTCGTCTACAAAAAGATCACTGATATAAATTTCTTCAATCATAATGTCAGGAGGAACAGGTTTCTCCGCAGCTCTAGACTGTTCCCCATCTAGGCTGTGGGCCCTTTTCCCAAATCCTTAGTGGCTGCTAACTCCATGGCCTGGACCACGTTGATCTGATCCTTTGGCTTTTTACAGTGCACGGCGAAATGTCTTTTCCCACCACACTGATAGCAGACCTTTTCCTTCTTGTTTAACCGTCTGAATTCTTTGGGCTTATTTCCCAGCATGGTTTGATTGGTCGCCTCTTTAGCTCCTTTGTTTCCCTTAATGGGATTTGGATTTTGTACTGGATTGGACTTGAAGCTTTTATTTGGGGCATCAAATATCACTCCCAAAATTTTCAAGTTATCTACCATTTGTGAGATAGTTATTTCTGTCGCAAACATGGAAGACATCATGCAATGCAAGTTGCGATAGGGCTGAAGGGCTGCTTCTAAGGCGATTCTAGCATCAAAGTCATCCAATACTTTCGTTTCAGCCATGATCTGCAACTCCTGGTAAAACTGATCTGCGAAGTTAGCTAGATACTCATCTTTATGGAACTGGATTCCCATAAATTCCTGCTTGCGCTTCAACATGCGCGTTGGACTCCCAAACTCTTTTATGATGGCCGCCTTTGCCTCAGCATATGACCAGCTGTCCCCCTCCAGGTGAGGGAACACTAGGTTCTGGCAGTCAGTGTCTAGGAAATTCATGACTGTCAACGCCTTTTGATGATCCCCATAGCCAATCATGGTAATGTCAAACAGTCAGAAAAATGCTGGGGTATTATCCCGATGGAACATTGGCAATTTTGGCGTTGCCCTAAATTCCTATGAGTTTTTTTGGCTGATTCTCTTGGTTCAGCTACTCAGCTAACTTGCAGAGTGACTTTGGGCATCATCTCTGAAATGGCATTAAAAGCGGGCAGCATGTTCCTTGGGGTATTTGACTTCCCAAATATCATGTGAGGACTTCTTTCTTCAGCATTGCTTGCCATATCAGGCTCACAAGCACATTTGTGAGCTTTAAGTTCCTCCACATGTTTGATTAATCTTTATATATCCACTCTGAAATTTCTTAAATGAATGCGATCTGCTTCTCACTCCATTTTCAGGTATAAGACCTCTTGAATGAGTTTCCTCTTTCTTCTTCAACGAAGTTACATCCCCAGTAACTTGTTCCCAAAGCTTGCTACATTCTCTATTCCTTCCTCCACCTTGGCGACTTGTTCTTCCAAGGCTGTGAACCCCCAATAATCCACTGAGTTTAGAGCATTCTGGTTTACAGTGGCCAACTCAGTCCACAGTTTGCGTAGCTCATCTTTGTATTACCTTTTAATACATTCTTCACTCAACTACCCTTGTAGTGAGCACCAACTTGTAAAAATTTTACTTTGGTTGTTATCAGCAAGCATCCCATTAACCTTTTTACTACACAGGTTCAGATTCAGCATGCACTTTGTCACGTTATAAAGTAGAATAAATTATTAATCATTAATAGTATGGAGAATAACATCCGTAGTTGAGTATGAATTATATTTTGGCCCAACGCTCAGCCAGTAAATCCAATTAAATATTCATGATGTCATATTTGTAGGGATTCGTTCCCTATGCTCTTGTCCACCTTATCTTCACTGAGATACCCCAGTGACAGTCTCTTCAGTCCAACACACAGTTGGCAGCTATCCTCAATTGGGGCTCCTTCTTCTCTAGATCCCCGCTCAGATCTTTACTCTTTTCTCTAAGAGTCTTCCAATTATTGCCCTCTGCAATAATATCCTTGAGACAGAACAGCACAATGGAAGCTAATGATAGTTTAGCTATATACCATATGGATAACCTAACTATTACTGTTTTCATAAATACTGGTTTTTTATTATAGTAAACCTAGGGAATATATAGTGGGGAATTCAGCTCTCTAACCCTCGGTTGACACCTCTTCAATGAAATGGCAACCGTTGCTGTTGAATCACCCATCCTCATCTTGGCAGCGATGGTCTTCCCCATCCTGGCTAGGATTCCATTATTGGACAACCTCAAGACCTAAAACAGAAAGAGTTGGAAAACGCATCCCTAACGTTTTCCTCTCAATCCAAAAACCAACCATATTTGGCTAGCGACCTGCTTAGGTAATGGGACTTATTACCCATTATGGCAGGTCACTCACCAACCAATTGATTTGCTAGTTGCAGGTGACATCACTCAACTTGCAACTTTCTATTCATTCCCAATCAGTCTGTGATTAGACCTGACTTATCCCAATTGGTACACCTAATAATTAATCACTATCAGATGCCCCTATTTCTTTAGCAACTCCACCCAATGAGATCTTAAGTATTGTCCAGATTGATCCCTGATGGATACGACCATGCGAATATACCAAAATCCCCAAATGTAGTTACTCCAAATCTTGGGCCAACCAATTTCTGATTCACTTCGCCTTATGGAATTTTTTCCCTAGAGATACCAGGTAATCTAGCAGGCTGGGAATATGGGCAAAAATCCCAACACATGCCTTATATATATTGAGTTAGTTGATTGTCCAAGTAGCTCAAATTCCCAGAGTCTAAATAGAACGAGTTTGTTTAAAGCATTTTAAATGAGGCGTCTATTGTCCTGGGTTGCCTCACAATTATCTTGGACAAATTCAAAAGCAGCTTATATAAATTTTCCAAGGGTGGAATTTAAGTTCTTCATTGATCATAACTGACATAACACATCCTGGTGATGCAGTATTACTAACTGGATAAGGTTATTGAGAATTGGATTCACAAACATGAGAAGGTAGGGTTCCATCTCATTGGCTAATTCATTGGTAGACAGGGTAGCTGAGTCATAAAGCCTTTGCATGTAAGAGGGTACCGCCGTGGCTAAAGATTGGATGAATCAGCTCTCAAGTCAAGTTAATCACTCAGGGCTGCTGGACATTACCACTAATGTTATTGGACTGAAGGTAGTATTGATTATGGTCTGGTGCAGACAAGCTAAATTCAAAAGGAGTAAAAACTTTATCACTAGGTCATATAGGTGTTTTATAGTAGATGTATCACCCCACTGGTGATACTTCCTAACCCATTAGAGGGGTATATAATGCTAGATTTTTGTCCCTTTTATTATTGAAGATTTCATTGATATACTTGAGGCCCCCTGTAGTGAGCAACACTCTTGACTTCACCATTATAGTGGACCAAAAGTATATACATCCTATGGGTGCCCAGAGATGTTATTTTTAGATAAACTAGTTTCCTTCTGGATGGCAAAATGAGGTGGAATAGCTTCTGAAAGGTGATGTCTAAGAACTTTCACGTTCAGTAGGGGCCAAAAATGGCAATTAACTGTGATCTTGACTTCTAATGCTATTGATGAGAATCTTTAAAAGAAACTAAATTAATAGCTAATTAAAATCTATAAAAGGATTTGGAACTAACTTTAGTGGTTCTCTATTTTTTAGTGTTTTTAGGATGTGTTGGGGCCTTGTGGAGTAGAAAGCGCTGGGGCCCTCCTCGGTCAGAATCTTCACTTCTCATCCTTTATGAGGGCTGAGCAATGGTCATCTTCCTTTGTCAATGTCTGGATTGTTGCGCGTCATTCTCTTGGGGCTTCCAGATTGTAGATCTGGCTTTGGTAAGCAGTTTCTTCTAGATCTTCAATTAGTGGCTCCATCCAGTTTGTGCCTTCCAGAGATTCCAGCTCCCTTCAATTTTCTCTTGTCCAAATTTGGTCATTGACTCATTAGGCAACAAATTAAACAATTTGACAAGTCTGAAATCCAAGGAGTGTTTAAACTGTTTATCTGTATGTAATTTTAACAGGTTTTATTGTGTGCGATCACAAATTTCTGAAAATGTTTTCTATATTGAAAAAGAATTAAGAAAATTAAAGATAAAAAATATAGAGGAGATTAACAATGTCCAGAAATAGTTGGAATTTTTAACTTAAATACTTTGAATCATAAAATTAAGCTAAATTGGATGCTATTAAGCATAAATTAGCCAAGCTAGACGCAGAAATGTATTAGATTACCCAGACTAATAACAAATTACATATTCATATGGCTCCAACCCCATCCTTCAGTTTGTGGTCCCTAATTGGGTCACTTTTTTGCTGAGCCTTGGGCATTCGCCACAATTAGCTTAAATTACAACAAAATTTCTTTGTTAATTCCCTCCTGCACCGTCATTCCCTCTGCTCCTGAACACCTATTCTGAGCCCGTGTCTAGGGAAGGCGGACTATCTGTCCATCCTGCTTTAAGTTATATCACTCAAAGCATAAATGCTCCTATCTTGCTGAATCTGCCAGACCTGCGTTGCCTCCATCTGCCTTAAAACGCCACACACCCCACTGACTTTCCAGTATGGGGTAAAATCCTTCCCCCCTACCAAAAAAAACATGTGGCTGATGCAGCACCCAAAGCTGCCAATCAGGCCCCTCCTCAGTCCAGTGCCACATGCACTTCACCCAATCAAGAGGCAGCTTGGATAACGGTTTGATCACACATTATTCCTCAATTGACAGCCAAAGCCCATAAATTCACCAACCTAAATTTCAAATATGACTTGATTCCATGGACTTCATTGGATGAAACTGATGAGATGGACAATGTAATTGAAGACTTGAATACCCAAATTGAAGAATTTATACAGGTACAACACCCCATTCAGATCCCTCAGCGTTTTTATGCCCCCTGACCAAACGCTGCTTTGTTCCACTCTGACCACCAACTTGCTGTTGCTGTAGTTGAGTTCCCAGATAACACAGACATCCGTGAGGTAACTGAATCACCAGCAGAGATACTTGCCAAGGGTCTCCCTCATCCCATTCTTTCTCCAACCTTAAACTTACAGGGCAGATGTAACGTCCTAAAACTCCGCAAACAAACAAGTGTCGCCATCAAGAAAGTTGCTTTTGCTTTGCAGGCTAAGACAAAAACCACCCGCGCCACTGCAGCTTAATTATCCCAGCTTCCTTCCATCCACCTTCATGTGGAAGACTGCTTTTCCAAGTAACTAGGTGCAATTTTCGATGCAGGTAATTTTGATGACCAGCCAGCCATCAGACAACTTGCTCTCCATGTTGCTGATCACCCCAAACCATTGCTCTCTGCCTTGGCCTACACACTTTCCTTTAGTATGTAATCTGAAACTGAGGATAAGCCACCTGATCCCCCTTTCCCTTCCACCATGGTGGGATGAGCGACTAGTTGCTGTCCCACCTGGTTGGTTGTATTATTGTTTGGTTGTGTTTCACCTGCTCTTTTTTGGCGGTTAATCATTCTGTTCAAGTAGGTCAGTTAATTCGTTTTTTTAGCTCTTCAATCTTTGTTAATGTCCATCCCCTGGTAGGCTTGCCTCATTTAAATAAAAATAAAAAATACATGAACAATTTTTACATTCCAAAAGAATTAAGCTGCTCTGCAAAAATAAGTAAAAAACTTAAAGAACGCCTTAGAGAATTAAATTGGAGCCAAAAGCCTACTGAAGGATAACAAAATGGAAATGGAAGAGCTGGGAAGAGCAGACTTTTAATTATTATATGATTTGTGGTAAAATTTGAAATTGTACTTTTGAAGAGTAGCTTGAGGCTGACTTATTTGCAGATGATTTAGCCGTTAATGAAGAGGAGTATAACGCTGAGAGTACTATCCAGTTTGTAATAGAAATTATGAGTACTTTTGTGGAAGTATCTGAATTAACCCTAGAGAGCACTTTCCATATTAGAATAACCATTTGTAATCATTCCTCAATCATAGTTGAGGATTTAAGAAGCAGCCCAAAGTTGCCAAATTTTTGCTGTGATAATGTACAGCCATTTTCAGACTATATAAATGACAATTTTAAATCTAGTGAGCATCAGATAACTGTTGCCAATACTAATTGCTTTGACAAAATGTCAAAATTCGTTGCCTCACTATCTCAAAGGTGAAATTTGGACATGCAGAGAGGCGAATGAGGAAATAATGAAAACTTTGGAATCCCAGAATGTGTGTCTTTCAGAAATTGGGGGTTCATGGGCATTCAGTTTAAGAAGGACGAAGTGGTGGGATCATTCGCTGAATGTTATATCAGAAAGCTAAAACATTAAGAGCAAATGTCATGCGTAATTTTAATGCTTAAATCACCATTCAGAATGCGTTATGGCCTTATCAAGAAGTGAGCTGATTGATGATCCTGGCGCTGACAAAAATAACACTATTTCACAGATAATAAAATACTTGAAAATTTAGGATCTAAGTTCTATGTCCCTAGCAAAAATTATAAATATAATAACCAATCAAATGTAGCAGGAGTACAGGGAGAGTTTAATGAGAAACCTAAAGGATTTTTTTATGGAAAGCAAGACAGATTGAAAATGGACTGAAATTATCAAAATAACCGCATCTTAAATATGGTAAGTGTGGATAAACTGAACATTATGAAAGTTTTCTCATTAGCAGAAAATGATAAATTACTAAGCTAACCTAGTAAAATCTAAAGAGAAAAAAAGATGCGATAAAAAACAAGAGAAATTGCCATAAATTCTATATGGGAACAACCTAGAAATAACATAACCAACTTTCCCTGGACAAACCTTTGGAGAAATTATACAAGTCAGAGTTATTAAAATGAGCCATTATTGGACCCATTATTTATGTACTTCTAAGATGTAAATGAACTTACTAGGTCCAATACTAAGAAATTGCCCCATAATTATAGAAGAAGTGGCTCACCCATATGCACACCAATTAGTAGAAGAATACAGAAACAAAAACAAAAACAACTGTTGAACGCTAAATTAGAAGATGTATATGTTACAATCAGGGTTAGCACAATTTGAGATTCATTTTTAAATATTTCTGCATCCTTGAAACATAATTCAATTAAGCAAAAAATTCCACTTTACACACACAAAAACCTTTCTTATTATTCTGAGTGTATAAATGTGGATATACTTGTCAATCAAGTAAAATCAAAAGTTATAATTGATAGTGGTGCTCAAATCAACATCATCTCTACCAAGCTGGTCAAAATGATGAAAATTGCACCAGATTTAAAACATCAAAAACATCTTGGGATAGCTAGTCAAATTTATACTACTTTGTGTGAGGCCTATAGTGCCTTCTCTGTTTTAAGTTGTTAAGAATTTTCACTCCAGAAAGCGTCCTGACCAATATAATTTTATTTTTCTCATTGGCACTGAATTAATGCATAAGTAAGAATTATGATGCAACTTTAAAGTGAGTACCCATACAATTTTGGGCTAGATGCTGCCGCTACTATACAAATGAAAGATGGATGCTCTCTTAAATAAGTGGAACAAGTATTTAATCTGGTGTATAAATGTGGTGACATTCATAACAATTACAGATTGATTAGTAAAATATAAGGCCTACTGACTTACATGTACAAAGAGAGAAACCTATTTGAGCAAAAGAGCAGATACTTAATACTCCCAGAATGCAGAAAGTGATTAGTTTAAGTTGTTGTTGGAATTCCAAATCAGCTCTATGTAAAAGTAAATGCTCCGTGGCAAAATTGATAGTTAAATCTTGGGTATATCCAGGGATTATAATTCAAGGATATAAGAGATTTGAGCTCTACTAGCTAATCTGGGAAGAGAAATTATTTTAAGTTAAATTTTTTAAATATCATTTTTCAAAAATAATTCATATAATGGAATTAAATTATTTTACAGACATGGAACTTTAGACAACAAGGGCTAACTGTAAAAGACTACAAAGAATTATAAATTAATTGATAAAGTAATTATCTGGACTATCAGAGGATCAACAAGCAAAAGCTTTAAAGCTTAATAAAAATCACCAAAATTGTTGTGTAAGATGTTCATGACCTTGGGTGAGTGAGAAATGTACTTCACAAAATTTGAAACCAGAGATAAAAAGTTTTGATTAGTATGAGTGTCAAGAGAGTGTCTGTAACTCTCTCATTCCCAAAGAGGTGGTGTGGGATGAAAACCCACACCTCCAGGGAACTAGACGTTAAGAGAATGGGAAACAGGCACCCTGAATGGTTCCAGTACAGAAGGACCCAAGGCAAGGGTGTACAATGCAGTATACAATATCAGGTAAGCAAGAAACAACAAAACTTGTGTGGACCCCAAAGGGGAATCCATAATCAAATGTAAATTGGTGCTAGGAGGCTTGGGTGCCTTGATCTGGAGGGGACCTGAGAGGCCCAAATGTGCACCAGGAACTTTTGTTATTTGTGGTAGAATGTAGTGGCCAACGTAGTTGTAGACCTCCTTGAAGAGTTCCACACCCAGGTTTTCCCAAGGAACCATAAATAAAACTTAATAAAACGGAAAAGTTTATTGTGAAAAGTCGACCAACAAGGATTGTTGGTCACAAAAACCATATTTAAGCATTGTTAGGGTAATTTTGGGTCTGCCAAAGTGGTACCAAGCACTGATTCACCAATATGCAAATGCTTTTATTTGGATTGGTAAATACACCAAAACTGACTTCACTCGAGTAAATGATTAAAGTTGTACCCTACTCAAACGCATAATTTTATAAATGGATCAGGTTTTGAACCCCCGTTCCCCAATCAACTGAATCAAACCATCATTGTTAATTAAATAGCTCGTCCATTTTAATGCCTGAGCCAATACAAGAGGCTGGGCGTTATGCACCTCACTGATACCAACTTGGGCATATTTGGCTTGTACCCAGCGTTGGTCTAAGGTGAGTTTGAGGTCAGGGAGGACCTGAAGTTTCACCTTCTGGGCCTCCTGCCTCCCAGCCTTATCCTTTGGGTTGGTGCCTACTATCAAGTCATTTAATCATGACAATGAGACCTATCTAAAGGTCTAGGGCAACTGAGGCAGTGTTTGCTGAGGAGATTGAGAAGTTGCTTCAGCATGGGTTGATTATGCCTTCATCTAGCCCCTTGTCTATTTTTTAGTACTAGATGGTCCCAACCCGAGGGGGATTCATCGATGTTAGCCCCTTGTCTATTCTGATCTTGATTGTTAAGAATAGTATAGCTTTATTTGGGACATGTTCAATTACAAACGCCTGAATAGAATCACTAAGAAGGATACTACCTCTTGCTAAGATTTGATGATGTGGTAGATCAGTTAGGCGGGGCAAAACTTTTACAGTTATGGATCTCAGTATAGGGTATTAGCAGATTGACATGACACACAAGAATTAAGAGGAATTTTTCATTTGTTGCCACATATGCTAATTCAACCTACTATAATGCCACAAGGGTTATGTAACTCTCCTGAAACTTTTGAAAGGCTATGGACACAATCCTATCTGAAATCAAGCTATCCTGCATCCTTGTCTACTTGGACAATCTTCTGTGTTCAGTTGAACATTCAAAAATCATCTTTATCCCTGAAAGAAGTATTTAAGAAAAATTGGTTTATGCAAATCTTAATACTAAACCATATAATTGCCATATTTACAATAACAAACAGGAACAATTTTAGTCCATTATAAGCTTGGAGGAATTACATCCTAAAATAAAAGATCAAATTAATTGAATAGATGGTAAGTCTGATGAGTGTTTTCATTGGCCAAGTTTTTCTTGGATTGGTCTGCTACCATTTCCAATTTATTAAGGACTTTAGAAAGATTGCTAATCCTTAATACATATTCATAAGCATCCAAAGAAAAGTATTAAATGGAACAAAGAGGCACAGATTTACTTTAATTGCTATAAAATAATTGACAACAAGAAAAAGTTACTGCAATTTTTACATTCAGCAATAGAACCAATCCCAGGGATGAGTCCCAAATTGTATTTACATAAATTAACTAACATAATAATTGACTTTCAGTCAAATGCATATGATGCTACACTTTTAAGGAGAATCCAATTAAAGAAGTCCAACGATTATATTGAACCACTCTTGAGATTTTACTTTTGGAAAGCAAGTTGCTTATTCCAATAAGCACAGATTTAGTCACTGTGAACAAGTTGGAAGCATTATATACTATTCATTTGAAGTTATAATGAAAAGTAGCAACTGATACTATACAGTCAAGAATACTAGCAATGGTAATAATATTATTAGAGTTTATAGTAAATTTTTAAGTATTATAAAAAAATTTAAAAATGTTTTATAATATACATATACTTTTTAAGGTATTTTTCATTTTATTCTTATATTTTATTTGGAAACTTCATGTTGAATAAAGCTCAACTATAGAGATAAATTCTTGCCCTATTAAAAAGCAACTCAGAAAACCCCATCTTATTAATACTAGTCTCTGGGCTAATAATGTAACTAGCAAGAACATTACTCAAGTCTAACCAAGCATGATCAGCAATAAAAATGATTTAAGAAAATTCTAAAGCACCTTTTATAGGTTTTTTCATCTTAAATTATTGATGATGGAGGCCTTAATATACCTTTTAACCACTACAATAATTTGACAGCATGTCACCATGATTTCACAGGATGCAACAGTATAAATAACAGTTAAAAAGAGTATGCACACAACGTTACAAACAAATCCCCCAACGAGCCACCTTTTGCACCTTTAGGTTCTATCATCAATAATGGACAATTTTCAAACCCTGTCTAAAGAAAATTTTCATTTTTACAACTTCAGGTAATGAGCATATTGCCAATTTGGGAACAAATTTACTTAAAAAACTCAATTGATTGAGTAAAACAAGATACTCATGCAGACTCAAAAACCACAGAAATTATGGGAATAATAGGACCACATTTTAGGCCCAGAACAGCAGCCACACATTCACAAACAAGAAAAAGCTTACAAAATTATCTGTAGAAATTATCCAGGAAACTTAGCGAAAATCAGGAATTGAACTCTGCCAGCCCTGAAATTAAGATACAAGTATAAAGTTGCCTTATGAGAAAATACATTTTAATATATATCAATTCCTACTTTAAGCACCCAAAGTTACCTTATCGGTAAATATAAATCACTTGTATATATAATATATAGCTTCTTTTAAAAGAATATCCCTTTATTGTTGTTTTTATTTAGTGCTAATAACGCCAAATATAAAGTAATAAATTCAAAGATTTGAACTTAACCATCTAGTTATCAGCAGATTTGAGCGGAGTTTGGTGTGCTTAGGAACAGCCCCCATTACATATCTTTACAAGGCTCAAACAAGGTTTAAAATGCTTGAAACCACAAATAATAGCCCAACGTACCAATACCAAGATTCTCCAAATTTCCAGGAAATTCACACTTTGATCAAATAATTAACATATTGCAAGTAACTCAACCTTTTCAATCTACACCCCATGAGCAAGTGGGCCACTATGGTGATACCTCTTCTATCTGTATTCAAGCTCACCCATGACGCCTCTTAAAGGAGTGGGTTGGACAACAATATAAGTTAATAAATCTTCAAAATTTATTTGAGATTAAATTCTTTCAAGAGCTAAGACTGATCAGAACCAAAACCATTGGATACAATGAGAACTTTGAGTAATAGTGACTATGATAAGAGTGGAAAAAAATCAGAACTTGCTTGTTGAGATATTTCAGACCAAGGTGGAAAATGACGATTCAAGGAGAGGCAATTAGCATATAAATCTACATAATCCCTATAGTGCACAGGCGCTGGAAGATAATTTTTTAGTGCTTGACAACAGGCTTTGTCAAGTACACTTTGTATGTGGGCTGGCATTGTGCAAGGGACACATGTGGGAGGTTGCCTGTTCATGCCTCCAATTATGGCCATCAAGGGGAGTTATCTGTTTGCAACCCCAGTAGAAAATAGTTGTGCAAGGAACAGTGCACCTTGAAGGTGACAATTGTGAGCTTATTAGAAACTTGAATGGATAAGAATGATGGAGGCTGAGAGATGCGGTAAGTTTTGTTGCCAGATTCAGATGCCTTGGCCAGTGAAATGAAGAGCAAATGCCGTTGTATATCAATGTGATATAATTACAAGGTCTTTGGGTTAGATGCTGTACCAAAAAAATCTTTAAAATTTTATTTTTAAAATTAACATATGTGAGTTCATAGTGCTCTTATTTTCCAATGGTCAGCTCAGAAGATAAATACACAGGCTTGAGATATTGGCCTAACTAGAACAGCAATCTGGATACAAATATGAATCTAAAAGGAAAAAATTCTTAATTTATAGGACACAGATTAATTAGGATTGTTAGTATCAGCTGAGTTAAGCAAGAATGGAGTTATAAAATTAATGAGTTGAAACATAGTTCATCCATGGGAAAAGTGGAAAATATATCAAGGTTCATTGAAAGAAAAAGGAAGCCCTGTTCCTTATAAGGTAATGATAATTGTTACTAATAAATTAGCGGAGTTATTGAATACATCCTCTAGAATTGGGATACAAAGCCTAAAGGAGTCAAATAAAAATTTATTGGGCAGCACAACTCATTTCTCTGAAATAATGGCGTTTTTTTCTAGAAAACTATCTATATAAATAGATACCAAGAACTGATTTAAGACTTTGACATATTGGGAATACAGTTATTTTTGGCCTCGCTGGTGCTGGTCTCCTCTGGATTCCGCAAATGGGGTTTTTGATAATTAAATTAAAAAACACCAATTTATAATTAAATGGGTTTTTATGGTTTTATTAGTGTCAGCGCTGAGTAAGAAAAACAAACCCTATTGATAACTTACAGATCAGCATTTAAATTGTATTGAGGGTCAAATGGAATTCAATGGTAAATTCAGAATAGCTTAGTATGGTCTGAATTAAAAAACATGCAAATTTGGTTTATTGAAGCTCAAAAACTCGCTTCACCTTGGCTGAACAATGTTGGGGAGTCATTTCTAGGCATGACGTACTCATGGGGTAAGGATTTTATAAATTTCAGCTAATCCCCATTGAATAAAATTGCTGCACCTTGGGGGACCCCAACAAGCATATAAAAGGGGGTGGTCCCTGCTTAGGTGCTTGCTTTTAACTAGAGGTGACCTGGGGAAAGCCTTCAATGGACTCCCCAGTTCCCCTACATGGTTGTGGCAATTTGACTTCCCGACTTCATGCTATTTGTCTGTATATTATTTGTAAAAGTGTTACCCCAATTTGTGGGGTTCCACCAAGAATCAGCCAGGGTCTATTAGCCAATAAAGTTGTTATTATTATTTAAATCGCTCTTGTCATCATCACAAACTTGTAAATGTCTGAAATTTCCAAATTTCAGCCAATTTTGACCCAAAGCATATTTTTCTTGAAGCCAGGAGGGCAAATGTCTGACGTCACCCCCTTAATAATGTTGGTGGGAGAATAGGGCCATATGAAGCAGCCATATACTTGGTTAATGATAATCCCTGTAGCCAAGTATTTGATTGTACTCTGAACCTCTCTTGTAGGTGATGACGGAAGGGCCTTCCCAGATTGTCACAAGCTTACCACTTCTAGTAGTGATGCAGTTATAGTGATACAGAACTAGGTCAGACACTTGGAATGTAGGTAGGGGGTTCAGAGCTCATTGGCAGCCTGACCTTCTTTGTCACCTTTTTAGCTAAGATGGCTATAGCCTCAGATTGGAGTGGGATGATACTCTGAAACAATCTTCTCATGGCTTTCTTAAGTTCCTCAGATTATGAGGAGAATACATATTTAGTTAATAGTACAGGTGTTCCTGGTATCCTCCCATACAAGACACAGAATGGGGACATTTTCAAAACCAATGATAACTAATCTGGTAGGCCATAAGAGCACTGTGTAGGAATTGATACCAGTTGTTGGAATTCAGCAAAAGTTATGCTCGCTGGTGCTATGTTCTGTTGGATTCCACAATGGAATGTTTAAAATAAATAATAAACTCTTGAGAAAACTAAGTTTTTACTTTTTGGTTTATTTGTTTAAAGCTAACTAGGGAAAAGCCCTTTTCTCAATACTAGTATATCATATTTAAACTAGTTTCAATCCTTGGGGCCATGGGAATTTGGGGCTAAAGTATTATGAAGCTGAGTCATCTAAATTAGGAAATATAGGCTTTCAGCCTATCAGTTTGAGGATAAATATTTTGTGGCAAAACTGACCATGTGTAATTATTTGATAAATTGTATCCAATCACCAGTGGGTAAAATCTTCTCACCTCAGGGGGGTTCAGATCTGAGTGGTAATGATTTATTAATTCGCACCCAATCATTGATGGGTAAAATCTTCTCACCTCAGAGGGGTTCAGATCTGAGTGGTAATGATTTGTTAATTTGCACCTAATCATTGTCGGGTAAAATCTTCTCACCTCAGGGAGGAACAGACCCATGCAATATTGAACACCTTGAATTTGGCTGAGAAGTCAGAGCAATCCTATTATCAGTTCTTACCTTATTACGCTGATTTTGGGTATAAAGCATATTTTCCTGATAGATAGGTTTCCACCGAGAATCTGCCAAGGTCTTTTCGCCATTGGTATTCATATCATTGATAACCCCAATATTATTCAAAGATTGGACTCCAACATTCTTTTTAAGAAGTCGAGAAGGAGAATGTCTGACATTCCCCCTTGAGCATGTTGGGATGAGTGTAGAATTGTAGGAAATGGCCATGTACCCGGTTTATTGTAACTCCCTTAGCTAATGATTTGATGGAGTATTCATTGCCTCTTTTGTAGCTGATGGAGAAAGGTCCCTCCCAAATCAAACCAAGCTTACCACTTCTTGGGGTGATGCGGTTATGGTAGTATAACACCTTATCAGCCACTTGAAATGTAGGAAGGGGGTTGCGGAGCTCATTGGCAGCCTGCCCTTCTTTAGTCACTGTTATTGCTAAGTTGGTCATAGCTTCAGCTTGGAGTTAAATAACTTGGTTAGCTAACCTTCGCATGGCTTTCTCAGGCTCCTCTCCTTTAGAGAAGACATCCTTAGCCAGAATAACAGGTATGTCTGGTTCCCTGCCATACAAAACTCAGAAAGGGGACATTTTCAGAATCTGGTGATAACTAATCCGGTAGGCCATAAGGGCACTGGGTAAGAATTGATCCCAGTGAAGTGGATCAGAAGAGGCCATTTTGCAGAGGATAGAAACTAAGGTTCCATTGGCTCTTTCCACTGCCCCATTGGTAGATGGATTGTATGGAGCTGAAAAAAGTTGTTGGGCTCCCATGGAGGTTGCCAGGAGTTTGACTACTCTTAAGTAAAATTCTTGCCATTATCACAGAGTAGTACTTGGGGGCAGCCATGCCAAGCAAAAATGTGTTGATGTATAAAAGTGGCAGTTGCCTTGGCTGTTTGGGCAGGAAGTGCCACAGCTTCAACCCACTTAGTGAAGTGGTCGATAACTACTAGGATAAAACGGTTGCCACTGGTAGACTGTGGAAGGGGACCTACAACATCTAAACTAATAGTGTGAAAAGGTTGTTGCGGGGTAGTTGGTTGATACTGGTATCTAGTCTTGAAACCGGATTGTTTCTTGCACTTAAGGCAGGCTTCCAAGACATCAACTATAGCTTCCATCATTCCATCCCAATAGTATTGATCCTTAAGCCACTCATAAGTTTTCTTTGCCCCTCCATGGCCTAAAATGGAGTGAGCTTCGAGGATGGCAGGTACGCGTTCTGAGGGACAGATGTAAGGCAGCCACTTCACCCCACTCGCTTATACAACTTCCCATTTTCTGCTTTGGTGTTGCGTGAGTGGCGGGCTAACATCTTCTGAACTGGATCATCTTCATCCTCCCATTCATTGGGAGTCATTAATAGATCATGCAACCTTTCTGCCTCTCTATTATCCAAGTGGAGGACTGGCAGACGAAACAACCCATCCACATTCATATGACGAGTTCCAGCAGGATGTTCAATTTTCATATCATAAGGATGGAGCTTTAGAGCCCAGCGAGCTAACCGCCCAGTATGGTCCTTCATATTTTGTAGCCACTTCAATGAAGCGTGGTCAATAACTACAGTAAAGGTGGTCCCATAAAGGAAAGTACAGTAGTGCTTTACAGCCAACAAAACAGCCAGGCACTCCTTTTCTGTTACACTGTAGTTGTGTTCGGGCTTTGAAATCATCTTACTGACTTAAGATACTGGATAATCAATACCATTTTCATCTAGTTGGCCTGAGATGGCCCCAACGGCGTAGTCCAAGGCATCTGTAAACAGGATAAAGGGTTTTTTGTAATCTGGGTGCCGTAGGATAGGGCGTCGTTGTAGTAGCTGCTTCAGGGTTTCAAAGGCTTTTTGTTTAGCGCTTTATTGGAAGGGGATATTCTTCTTCAGTAAGCGAACAAGGGGCTCACTGAGTTGTGAGAACTTAGGGATGAACTGATGATAATACCCCATCATCCCTAGAAACACCTTTATATCCCGCAAATTCTTAGGGGGAGACATATTTGCAATGGCTTCGACTTTGTTCTGTAGTGGTTGGATTCCTTTTTGCAAAATGGTGTGGCCAAGGAAATCCAATTTTCGCTGAAAGAAAGTGCACTTTGATGGTTTTAACTTGATATTTGACTTCGTAGCCTTCCAAACACCTCCTTCAAGTGATCCAGGTGGTCGTTGAAGGTTTTTGAGAACACAGTAATATTGTCAAGATAAATGATAACGCAGGTTAGCTTTAAGTCTTGCAAGATGTGATCCATCGCATGCTGGAAAGAGGCAGGTGCATTGCATAACCCTTGGGGTAATCGCGTGGGTTGTAAAAGACCTTCATTGCATATCAAATCGCATTTTTCCTGGTCCTGTGGAGAAAGGTCCATTTGCCAATAGCCACTGGCCAAGTCCATGGCTGAGAAGAAATTTGAGCTGGATAGTTGATCCAGGGCATCATCGATGTGAGGGATAGGATAGTTATCCTTCTTCGTAAGGTTATTTAGCTTGCGGTGGTCCATGACTACCCAGTGACCTCCATCTTTCTTTTTAATTAATAACAGTAGGGAAGACCAAGGGTTTTGAGAGGGAACTAGTAACCCCGCATCAAGTAACTGTGTGAGTTCCGTCCTCATATGCTGTTCCTCCACCTTTGACTTGCGATATGGTTTTGACCAAATGGGATGGGCATCCTTCACATCAATGGATTGGCACCAGCCCTTCATATGGCCATAGTCGTGAGCTGACTTAGAGAATATGTCGCTATAGTCATCAAGGAGATTATGAACTTTCTCTAGCTCAGTTGGGGTTAACTCATATGAGATATGGACGTTTGGTAAGTTACACACCAGGTTGTCCGTTGGCAGGCCCAAATCTGCCATTGAGCCGATGGAGTGGATCTGTTCAACATCCTCCACAGGGATTGAAAATCCTCAACCAAACTCTCTGTGTTTCCATATGATCATGTCCTTTGCGGTGAGGTTTCCCAACAGTAGAGTGATAGGTCGCTGATAGGCGGGGTCTAGTAGCCCAGGTAATACACGAGGCTCCAAAGGACTAAGGCTCTCAACACTTATGAGGTGCAACAAACAGTGGCGTGGGATTTGGAGCATGAATTTTGTGTCAACCACTCGTTGTTCACCCAACTTAATCACCACCTCATCTTCCGCATAAAATGGAATACCATCATTAGCCTCCACTGAATTGGGCGATTTCTTAGTGTTGCGCCCAGAGGTGACATAATGTAAAGGCAAAGCGGAAAAGGGGTATGAAACCAGGCAGGTGTAGTCATTCTTAATGAGTTCTTTGTTGGATAAGACTAACGGAACTTCGTAGTTCATTAAAGATAGGAACCCTTGCTTTATGTTGATGATGCCTTCATACTCGATCATAAACTGAGTACCTATGAGCATATCATAGAAGTTATTATCTAAGGCCACAGCGGGAGCTGATAGGATAAGCTTCCCAACATGAATGGGAAGAGAGGAGTAAGCGCCAAGGGCACGGGTATTGTTTGGGCCTACAGTTCCAAACTCCTTGGCATAATCCAAGTCAGGCATTAGTTTAATCTTTTTCATCAGCTGAGATGAAAATACATTCACTGGGGAACCTGTATCCAGGATAGCCATCACCTGGACTTTGTGAATAACTACGTCAACCTTGGTAAGTGTGCTACCAAAATTTGGCCGACAGCACTAAGACCTCCTTGAGATGAAAAGTGGAGGTTAATTTGCGTGCAGTCTCAGGGTGAGTTTCCAGAATAGACTGCATGGTATGCCCTTGCTGTAAAGGGCGAATTAAGCTCGATAGGAGCTGATTAGCGTTGCTGGCTGTATCAATAGTTTCCATACAACCTATAACTTGGCGGAGGTAAGCATCCTCAGGTATAGTGGTTTCATCTACTCCTTTGGCGTTTAGGCGATCAGGGACCTCCACTTCCGCGGGAGCTCCCAGTAAGTAGTACCCAACGTCATCATAACCCCCCTCAGAGTTGGCCTCAGGGGTATTATCAACCATGGGCAAGGTTGCAATTGAAGTGGGGGAGACAGCCACGAGAGGTGGGGTAATTAGCTTTGCTTTAACCGGCATTTTCACAACCCCAGTAGTTCTGGAGGATATACCCTTAGGGCGCGCACCTTTTGGGTGAGCTGAAGGGGAAACCACAATAGGGATCTACGCTTTGTATAAATGAGGGATGTCCGTTTTAAGTCGCACCAAAACAGCAGGTTTTATAGGGAGAATAGGCACAGGTGGCCTCACTTCCAGCGGTTCAATAGGCCGCAGCTCACCTAAAGGAATATGGGCGACGTCTAACAAAGCCTCTTTTATATCACAGAAAGTTGTAAAGTGGCGTTTCACTGATATGATATGCCTGGCGAGAGAGGGTTGTGAAGCTAACCCCATTAATATGATGGCGATATCATCATCCAGAGTAAGCAGGTTAGACGTAGACAGCCTTTGATCAGTGAGATAGAACCGCTCCGCAAAACTAAAGAGGGTTTCACCCTCATACATGGTAAGGCGCATAAAATCCTGTTTTTCCCTGTATAAGCTCTGCTTGGATTTGAATTCAGCCAAGAGGGCCTTCTTAATATCTGGCCAGTTGTGCTGAGGATCCAGGTGAGGAACGATCAGTTTTTGGGCTTTGTGGCTTAAACAAGGAAGAATATACTGAACTTTATGTTTATCAGTGGCGCCATCCATCGCAGCTTCATAAACGTACAAAAAGGAAGCAATGCTCCCTTCACCCGGGGTGTATCTGTCCTTTATAGGTAATTTGAACAGCCGTTGCTCTATCTTGTTGAGACAGGAGAAAGAGCTGGCTAGTTGCTTCTCAAGAGCAACTAATCGTGATTCAGTTAAAGAAGAACCAGAAGAGCTGCTCAAGTTTACAGCCTCCATGTTGGTAACTACGGGTTAGTGCACAGGCATGCCCCCTGTAGTGAGCACCAAATTTGTCAAAATCCAGCAAGAGTTATGCTCACTGGTGCTATGTGCTGCTGGATTCCACAATGGAATGTTTAAAATAAATAATAAACTCTTGAGAAAACTAAGTTTTTACTTCTTTGGTTTATTTGTGTAAAGCTAACTAGGTAAAAGCCCTTTTCTCAATACTAGTATATCATATTTAAACTAGTTTCAATCCTCGGGGCCATGAGAATTTGGGGCTAAAGTGTTATGAAGCTGAGTCATCTAAATTAGGAAATATAGGCTTTCAGTCTATCAGATTGAGGATAAATATTTTGTGGCAAAACTGACCCATGTGGTAATGATATGTTAATTCGCACTCAATCATTGATGGGTAAAATCTTCTCACCTCAGAGGGGTTCAGATCTGAGTGGTAATGATTTGTTAATTCGCACCCAATCATTGATGGGTAAAATCTTCTCACCTCAGAGGGGTTCAGATCTGAGTGGTAATGATTTGTTAATTTGCACCCAATCATTGATGGGTAAAATCTTCTCACCTCAGGGAGGAACAGACCCATGCGATATTGAACACCTTGAATTCAGCTGAGAAGTTGGAGCAATCCAATTATCAGTTCTTACCTTATTATGCTGATTTTGGTTATAAATCATATTTTCCCAATAGATAGGGTTCCACTGAGAATCTACCAAGGTCTTTTCGCCGTTGGTATTCATTATTGATAACCCCAATATTATTCAAAGATTGGACTCCAACATTATTTTTAAGAAGTTGAGAAGAAAAATGTCTGTCACCAGTGAAGTGGATCAGAAAAAGACATTTTTCATATCTTGGAAACCAAGGTTCCATTTGCTCTCTCCACTGTCCCAATAAAAGATGGATTATATGGAGCTGAGTAAAGTTGTTGGGCTCCCATGGAAGTGGCCAGGATTTTGACTACTCTGGAGGTGAAGTTCTTACCATCGTCACAGAGTAGTACTTGGGGACAGCCATGATGAGTGAAAAAAGTTTTGATGTAAAAACGTGGTTGTGGCCTTGGCCGTTTGGGCATGGGGAGCTATGGCTTTAACCTACTTAGTAAAGTGGTCAATGTCTACTAGGATAAATTCATTTCCACTAGTAGTCTGTAGAGGGGACCTACTATGTCTAGGCTAATAGTGTGGAACGATTGTTGAGGGGTAGTTGGTTGATATTGGTATCTAGGCTTGAAACTGGATTGCTTCTTACACGTGAGGCAGGCACTTAAGACTTTGACAATAATTTCCATGATTCCTTCCCAATAGTACCAATACTTAATCCACTCGTAGGTTTTCTTCGCTACCCCACAACCTAGGGTAGAGTGAGCCTCCATGATAACAGGTACACGTTCTGAAAGACGTAGATAAGACAACCACTTTCCCTCCACCTGCTTATACAACTACCCATTCTCCACTTTGGTGTTGTGGGAGTGTCAGGCTAACATTTTCTGGACCGGTTCATCATCATTCATCAAGTCATTGGGGGTCATTAAGGGGTCATATAACCTTTCTGACTCGCTATTATCCAAGTGAAGGACTGGCTGTTGAGTTAACCCATCAACATTCATGTGATGGGTTCCAGAACGATGTTCAATCTTCATGTTGTAATTCTGGACCTTTAGAGCCCAGTGAGCTAACCGTCTAGTAGGATCCTTCATGTTCTGTAACCATTTATAGAGAAGCGTGGTTATACCCACAGTGAAGGTGGTCCCATACAGGAAAGGGCGATAATGTTTTACAGCTAACAGAACATCAAAAAATACTTTTCGTTATGCTGCAGTTGCGTTCCGCCATTGACAACATCTTACAAAAATAGGGTACAGGATGATCTACACCGTTTTCATCCAATTGGGCTAAGATAGCCCAATGGCGTAGTCTAAGGCGTCAGTAAACAAGATAAAGGGCTTTCCATTATTGGGATGCCTCAGGATAGGACGTTGTTGTAGCAGTTGCTTCAGCGTCTCAAAAGCAGCCTTTTGTTTGAAACCTTAATGAAAAGGGGTATTCTTGATTATTAGGCGGACAAGGAGCTCGTTGAGTTGGGCGAACTTAAGGATAGACTGATGGTAATACCCCATCATCCCTAGAAATACCTGAATATCCCACTAATTTTTAGGGAAAGGCATTTTTGAAGTAGCTTCGACCTTATTTTGTATAGGTCGGTTTCCTTCTTGAGAAATGGAGTGTCCAGGAATATCCACATCCCTTTAGTATGATACACTTCTAGGATTTAATTTGATAGATAACTCACATAAACGTTGAAACACCTCTTTAGGTTATCAAGATGTCTGTTAAAGGTTTTTGAGAACAACATGATGTCATCAAGATAAACAATGATGCAAATTAACTTCAGATCCTGCAAGATGTGATCCATCACGCACTGGAAAGTTGCAGGTGCGTTGCACAACCCTTGAGGTAATCAGGTAGGTTGGAAGAGACCCTCACTGCAAATGATAGCACATTTCTCCTAATCCTTGGGTGAAAGGTCCATTTTCCAATAGCCACTAGCCAAGTCCATGACGGAGAAGAAGTTAGAGCCAGAAAATGGGCCAGGGCGTCGTCAATGCGTGGGATATGATAGCTATCCTTTTTTGTGAGAATACTCAATCTGCAGTAGTCCATGACTATCCAATGGCCTTTGTTCTTCGTTTTATTTAACAAAAGGGGGGAAACCAAGGGCGTTGTGAAGAAACTATTAACCCCGCGTTTAGTAAATGCTTGATTCCGTCCTCATCTGCTGTTCTTCTACCTTTAATTTGAAGTAAGGTTTTGACTGAATGGGAAGAACATCACCAACATAAATGGAGTGGCACCAGCCCTTCATGTATTATAGTCATTATCTTCTTTGGAGAATATTACACTAAATTCTTTTAATAGAGTGTGAACTTTGTCAAGTTCATCTGGTGTCAGCTCATCCGAGATATGAACATTAGATAAGGTACATACCAGGTATCCATTGGTAGGGCCATGTCCAACCTAGAGCCAATGAAGTGAATTTGTTCAATGTCCTCCACAGGGACTAACATGCCTCTGCCAATCTCTTGGTGTTTTCTTGCAACTATGTCCTTTTCGGTGGGATTCCCCAACAGAAGAGTAATAGGCCTCTGGTAGGCAGGGTCTAGAATTCCAGGTAATACCAGAGGCTCTAAAGGACTAGCGCCTTTAATACTTATGAGGTGCAACAAGCAGTGGTGTGGAATTTGGAGGGTGGACTTTGTGTCAACCACTCGTTGTTCACACAGCATAATCGATACCTCTTCTGCAGCATAAAACGGAATACCGTCCTTAGCATCCACTTAATTGGACAATGTCTTTTTATTTCGTCCTGCGGTGGTATAATGCAAAATCTTAGCGGTAAAGGGGTATACAACCAGGCAATATTATTCGTTCTTGCTGAGATCTTTATTAGATAAAACTGGAGTGACTTTATAGTTGAGTAATGAGAGGATACCTTGCTTCATGTTGATTATTCCCTCACACTTAATCAAAAACTGGGTACCTATGAGCATATCATAGGTGTTGTTGTCCAAAGACACTTCAGGGGCTAATAAGATAAGCTTTTCAATTTAAATGGGGAGGGAAGAGTATGCCCTGATGGCATGGGTATTATTTGGGCCTGCGTTTTAAATATATATTGTACTCCAAGTCATGCGCCATCTTTATCTTTTATGAGCTTAGTGGAGATGACGTTAACTGGGGAGCCAGTATCCAGGATGGCCATTATCCAGACTTTCTGATTGATACTTCAAGCTTTTTGAGTGTCCCGTTAAAGTTAGGAGACAGGGACAAGAGCTCTTTGAGCCAGAAAGTGAATGTCAGTTTATGAGCATTCTCAGGGTATTTATCCAAGATGGATTTCATTATATGGACCACTGAGGAAGTCAAAACAAGTCAGTTAAGTATGATCACCATCGCTGGCAGTGTCAATTACTTTGGGACACCTTAGAATTTGGCTGAGGTACGTTTCCATAGGTATGGTGTTTTGTCTACTCCTTTAGCGTTTAATCAATTAAGGACCTCCACTTCTGCGGTTGCTTCCAATATATAGTACACAACATCATTGTACCCCCTCAGATTCATCTCCGGGGGTATTCTCAACAACTGGCAAGGTTGCAATTGAGGTAGGGGAGACGGCCACATGAGGTTGGTAGCTATCTTCTGACCATACATCTTTCCATAAAGTCCTTTATTAAACAGTAGTTATCCTTAGGGAGCGCAACTACCAGCTTGGCTAGAGGGGAAGGCACAGCAGCTTTAGTAACCTTTTGTGGGAGTAGATTATTAACTACCTTACAGGCTCAGATTTACAGGAGGGAGTAATTTAGTTCTAAGTCGCACTGATGGAGCAGGCTTCACAGAGATGATAGGCACAGGTAGGCTCACCCCAACTGTTCTACAGGCGAAAGCTCTTCAATGTTAAAACTGAAGTTTTGACCTCAGCTTCAATTATTAGAACTCATGAATGGAAATCAGCAACGTCTAACGGAGCCTCTCTTATGTCGTGGATGTTTTTAAGTGATGTTTCACTGAAATGATATGCTTGGATAGAGAGGGCTGAGAAACTAACCCAGTTAACATGGCTGCGATAGCATCATCAAGGCTTTATCATGTTAGACGTTGATAAACTCTGTGAAGCGAGATAAAATCTCACAGCAAAGGCAGTGATCAGTCAGCCCACAGACATGCTAAGGCGCATAAAAGCCTATTTTTCTATTTTTAGGCTCAGCTTCAAACTGAATTCGGCCAAAAGAGCCTTCTTCACCTCTGCCCAGGTATGCAGATTGCCCATGTAAGGAACTATCATCTCTTGTTCTAGCTGACTTAAGCAAATAAGGATGTGTATTGTTCTTTAATTGTCAGATAAACCTTGCATTACAGTTTCATATACATACATAAATGAAGCAATATTACCATCACTGGGGGCGAATTTGTCTTTTAGGGGGTTTAATGGGCACTTCTCAAGCTCTTTAAGACTGTAACAGATGGAAAGCCCCAGTTCCGACCGCCATATATTAAAATAATCTTTTGGTGCCACTAGCAAGCAACCAGTGTAGACTAACCAAGTAGGGAGAGGTTAGGGGCACTGACAGCCAAACATTTCCTATTACTGATTGGTTATGCAAAGTCCTCTGGGTTGGTCCAACCCAAACACAAAAGCTCAGCACTGCACCCAAAAAAGACCAACAGGTAAGCAAGGTAGCTAACCCCAAAACAACCTTTATTTATATACAAGACATAAAAAGGGAACCTGCCAACCAGAGATCATCTGGAGAGCCACTGACAATGCTCCCCAGGAAGGGAATGTTAGGGGTAATATTCCAAAGTGGACTTCAGAATGGGTAGGCGCGCCTTATAAAGGCATCCTTTTGGGGGCTGCACCCAAGTCATTGATTAAGCATGCACAAGCCTAATCTAAAGCTCAGGCGAGGCACAACCCAGCGCTCAAAACGGCTGTGAAAATTATTTAAAAACGTTTTGACTCAGATTTGGAAAATACAAATCTAAGTCAAAATGCAACAATTGCGATGAACTCAATTGTTACAAAGATGGGATAAAGCGCTTGCTAGTTGCTTTTCAAGGGCAACTGTTCTTGGTTCAGTTGAAAAGGGAAAAGTTGGAGGGTTACTCACTTTGAAAGCCTCCATTTTTTAGGTGAATTTTTATGGTATACAGTTGACCCCTGTAGTGAGCACCACTTTGTGGGAATCCAGCTATTTTTGGATCGCTGGTGCTAGACTCCACTGGATTCCACAAATGGGGTTTTTGATAATAAAAGTAAAAAACACTAATTAACAAAAAACTGGGTTTTTTATGTTTTATTAGTGTCGGTGCCAAGTAAGAAAAACAAACCCTATTGATATCTTACTGTTCAGTATTTAAATTGTGTCAAGGTTCAAAGGGAATTCAATGGTAAATTTGAAATAGCTTAGTATGGCAAAATTAGCAAAATATGTAATTTGGCCTATCAAAGCTCAGAAAAATCACTCACTTTGGCTGAATAACGGATGGTGAGTTAATTTTTAAGCAAGATGTACCTGTGGGATAACGATTTAAAAAAAATTTCAGCCAATCCCCATTAGAGGAAATTGTTGAACCTTGGGGGACCACTGCTAAGCCTATAAATGAGGATGGTCCCTGTTGAGGTGCTTGATTTTAACTAAAAAGACCTGGGGAGAAGCCTTCAATGAACTCCCCAGGTTTCTCGCATGGTCAGGGCAATTTGACTTCATGACTTTGTGCTATTTGCCCATATACTATAAAAGTGTTACCCTAATTTGCAGGGTTTTACTAAGAATTGACCATGGTCTTTTACCTGATATAATCATTATTATTATTATTTAAATCATTATTATCATCACAAACTTGTAAATGTCTGACATTTCCCCTTTTTGGCTAATTTTTACCCAAAACAATTTTTCTTAAATCTGGGAGGGCAAATGTCTGAAAAATATTAGCTGTATAATCTGTTAAACCATTGGATGTATTAGAATTTTATATATAACCACATTATCCAGCTTGGCCTAGATTAAGATTTATTTATTCACTAATTAATTGGTTCATTTTTTGCTAAGTTTATAAATCAAGATTATGAAGATTGTTATTTAAACATCTAATGTTTGGTGGCATTTACTAATTGGACATGGATTATAATTCACAAGGGATTTCTATTCTGATATCAGGTACATATATCTAATTGGAGACTGTTGCCCAAAACTTTTTATACCTTGTGAGTTGGCTCTAGAATGAATACTACTTATTTTAAGTGATAAGCATAAACCGCTAATTTAATAACTATTTCTGTAATATCTTAGCATTATATCTTTATAGACAATCAGCTGGGGCTAGCTAATTGTAAAACACCTTTCTAGTAAATTAGTTCAGAGTATGAATCAATATTGTTATAGGTAATGCATGCAAAGATAAACGTGTTAAAAAGCAACTGCTATTATACACATGTCTTCCAATAAACTCATTACTATATATTATCACCAAAAATAATAAAAGATATGTATACTTATGAAATGTTTATTGTGTTTGCTACAGTTGAAATGTTTAGGCTTAGTTCACCTTTCTATTTCTCAATTACCCCTAAGGGAGATCAAAATCACTTGTTTCAGAAACTTGACAGGCTACATGTCTCCATACAATAGAATTGACATTTAACTAATCACCAGTAAACAAGCTTATGCACCTATAAAACTGCAAGGTTTTTACAGCACCAATTCCAAATAAAAATAGCAGATAGCAGATATTAAGGTGGGACATGGAGTTCCTGACCTATCAGCATGCTTTAAGTTGAGGTTTACTGGGATTTATTCTCCTTTCACATTCATTTCAAATTTCCCTACTAATATCAATAGTCAGTTAGGTATAATCCCCAATTTGGCCAACATCAAATAAACAAATAGATTAATCAGATTAAAATATATATAATCTTTACATGTTATCTGTGAACATCTGCTTTATGGCTTGGACTAAAGCTCTCATTGTTCTTGATCCTCTCAGAATATCTATAGAACTCTTCTTGTGGCGTGTAGGTAGAATAATAATATATGCCGTTATGCTCTTCTTGATATTACAATAATCCTCTGAATATATAGTCCAAATGCCAATTAAGATCAGTAGTGACAGTGCTATTTTTATACATTTTTGTCATTGGATAATGTAAAAAGATTTCTCATTTGATCTATCATCCTCATAATGAATCATAAAAACTTTAGATACTTCATTGACCAATTGTCATTGTTAAATTTTTTTAATATGTTGGTCTGTCAATATCTAATTGTTCAGGTAGTTGACCTCCATAGTCACTCAAATAATGTCAAGTGTGTGTATGTAAAAATCTCATTTCTATAGGTGGTTGGGGAATGCCTCACCACACCAACAGGGAACACCCTGTATATATGTTGGGATTTTTGCCCATATTCCCATCTTCTAGATTACCAGGGATCGCTAGGGGATAATTCCCTAATGTGAGGTGTATTGGAAATCAGTTGATCCTGATTTCAGGGTAACTATGTTTGGGGGATTTTAGGATATTCACTTGGTCAGATCCATCGAGGATCAATCTGGAAAAATGCTTAAGATTTCGTCAGGCAGAGTTACTGACAAAATAGGGGCATCTGATAGTTGATTAACTATCAAGTGTGCTGATTGAGATCAGTTGGGTTTCATAACTGACCAAATGGGAGTTTAAGGAGTAAGTTGCGAGGAGAGTGATGCCATCTGCAACTAGCAAATTGATCAGTTGGTTTGCGACCTGCTTTAGGGGGTAATAAATCCCATTACCTAAGCAGGTCGCTTGCCAAATATGGTTAGTTCATCTGGGTTGAGAGGAAACCGTTAGGGACACGTTTTCTTACTCTTTCTGTTTTAGGCCTCAAGGATGTCCAATGACAGAATCCTAGCTAGGATGGGGAAGACCATCACTGCTAAGATGAGGATGGGTGATTCAATGGCAATGGCTGCCATTTCATTGAGGAGGTGCCAACTGAGGGTTGGGCACCAAAAACCCACTATAAATTCCCTAGAATTTACTAGTAAAGTAAATATATAATTTGCCAGATTATCACTTTTACTTAAGTCTTAGCTTAGTAAATTTTAAAGCATCCATTTTTTCTATTCTTTCTCAGGGATATTATTGCTGTGTACAATAATCTGGAGACTCTTTAAGATAAAGAGTAAGTATCTGAGTGGAGATCTAGAGAAGAAGCTAAATTAAATTGGGGGCTGTTGCTGACTTTGTTCAAACCAGAGAAACCATAAGCAGGGATCTAAGAGTAGATTGAGTTAGGCGGTATGAGGGAATGAATCCCTATTTCAAGACATCATAAGTATTTTGAGAGAAATACTGGCTGAGCGTTGGACCAACTTCTAATACTTACATTTACCTATGGATGATATTCGTGCATACTATTATTAAATGATTATATCAAATTAATATACAACATGGAGAATTGCACAAAACCCAAACCTGTGCAAGTAGTATTTATAGGGGTTATTGGCCAAAAATAATCAGGAAACCTATATATTTTACAAATTGGTTCTCAAACCAGGGGTAGTTGAGTAGAAGAACTTAGAAGTGATGTTGTATAAAGATGGGATAAGAAAACTATGGAGGGAGTTGGCATTTGTTAATTAGAACGCCCTGAACTCAGCGAATCATTGTGAATTTACAGCCTTGGAAGAAAGAGTCGCCAAGATGGGGGAAGGGATCAATAATGTCACGAGTTTCAGTAATGATTTACTTGGAAAAGTAATGTCATTAAAGAAAAAGAAGGTGACTTAATTTGAGAAGTCTTATTTCTGAAAACAGAGTGTGAAGTGGATCGCATTTGTTTAAGAGCATTCAGAACTGATATTGAGTGGCTGATTAAAAAAGTTTGAGGAGCTAAAAACTCACAAATGCAAATGTGAGACATATACAGCAACCAATACCAAAGAAAGAACTCTCCATACAATAATTGGGAAGACAACTACCCCAAGAAACAAGCTGCCTGCTTTTACCACTATTTTGGAGATGACACCAAAAATCACTCCCCAAGTAAGCCGAGTAGCCAAACCTAAAGAGGTGGCTAGAGAAACCTTGGAGGAATTCAAGGAGACACCAAAATTGCTGACTTTCCATTAGAATAACACCCCAGCATTTTCCGATTGTTTGATATGACAATGTATGGATATGGCAATTGTCAAAAGGAGTTAATGGTGATGAATTGCCTTAATTACTGATTGTCAAAACCTAGTGTTGCCCCACCTGGAGGGGGACAGCTGATCATACGCAGAGGCCAAAGCTTCAATTATGAAGGAATTTAGAAACCCAACACACATGTCAAAGCGCAAACAAGAGTTTATGGGCATCCAATTCCATAAAGAGAAATCTTTAGCAAGCTTCTCTGATTGTTTCTACCAGGAATTGCAAATCCTGATTGGAGCAAAGGTGCTGGATGATTTGATGCCAGAACTGCATTACAAGTGGCCCTTCATCCCTACTGCAATTTGCACCAAATGATGTCTTCTATGTTCATGACAGAAATTACTACTTCTCAGATGGTAGATAATCTTAAAATCTTGGAAGAAACCTACGATGCCCTAAAAAGAAGTTTCAATAAAACCCAGTATGAAATTTAAATCCCACAAAGAGAAATGAGGGTGCTAAGGAGATGAACAATCAAACTGTGCCAAGAGATAAGACCAAAGACTTCAGAAAGATTAATAAGAAGGATAAATTCTGTTACCAATGCAGAGGAAAGGACATTTCACTGTAAATTGCAAGAAGCCCAAGGATCAAATCAACGTGGTACAAGTAAAAGAGTCTGCAACTTTAAAGGAGTCAGGAAAAGGACCCACGGCCTAGATGGGGAACAGTCTAGAGCTGCGGAGAATCCTGTTCCTCCCAATATTATGCATGAGGATATTGACATCAGTGATCTGTTCGTGGATGAAGACATACAGGATCAAGTGTATCACGTGGTCAATTTGGACATGAATGCGGCAACAAGATCCAGGGTGAAGGGGATCAACCCTGAGATAATCAAGGAAGTTTCCTGGCCATACGCCTGACAACTAGCAGACAAGATTTGAGCTGCAGATAATCCTGAAGAATTGACTTAAGTTTGATAAGATGGGGCAAACCTGTCAATCCCCCTCAGCGCAATAAAGGAATCTTTTCCTGATGTATCAGTGCAAATCATACACACTCTCAATTTGACTAATAATGCCTCTATAAACTCATTAAATACTATCTTACGGTACTATGAGCGTATGTATATAAATATACTAGTGAATCAAGTACAGTTGAGAGCGATTGTTGACAGAGGAGCATACATTAATATTGTCTCAACCAAGCTGGTGAAGAGGATGAAGATCTCGCCTGACTTGGAACACAAGGAGGATTATGGGACAGCTGGGCCAAATACCACCATCTCATGTGGAGCATATAACACTTTGCAATTTGATTCAGATCCTTGGTGGTATCTGCTCCAGCAATAGTTTTGGCCAACCAAAACTATGACATTATGATTGGGACGGAATTTCTACAGAAATATGGAGTTAAATGTAACTTCAAGGATAATATACTGACCATACTGGGTCAGACGTTACTATTGGTCTATTAGAAGGATGGGGAAGCTCCACTAAGTAGGAGAAATAACTTCATCAACTTGATATACAATTATGGCATTGTCCCAATTTGATAACAACTAGTTGGCTGGTAGCGATGAGAGAAGCCAATGGAAAACTTAGAAAATTGGGGAATTCCACTGAGGATCAAGAATGCAAAAACCATACCGCCAGGATCACAAATGATAGTCACATGGGGTTGATATTAGAGATACTGGAGCTGCTGTATGGGGAGGTCAGAAGCCCCTGGAATAAGTCCAGAGTAGAGCCTTGGGTGGCTCCTGGAATAATAATGCTGGTCCATAGAGAAATTTGAGTTATCCTGGTAAAATTTAAGTAAAAAACTGATTAGTATTGGGAAAAATCAAATTTTCATATTTGTTCATCTAATCAATACGGCCAAACTGAGGAAATTTCACATTTTTGGGACCCTCAATGAGATAAGATTACCAGATGGGTAACTGAGAGTAGAAACTATTGGTGGATCAAGAGCAACTTGCTGATCTGTCAGAAGGCCAGCAAGAGGAGGTGCTCAAATTGTTCGAAGAATATTGGGAAGTATTCCACCATGATGACCACAATTTGATTTTGTGTGAGAGATGTGATCCACAAGGGTGATCCAGGGAAAATTTGCCAATAAGGATGTGACCAATTTGATGGTCAAAGGTGGCCAAAGCGGTAGTGGAAGAAGAAATCAGCAGACAAGTGAAGCATGGGCTTCTAGTTCCATCATCAAGTCCCAGGGCGATTCCAATTCTTTATTATGAAGAAAAAGGATGGCTCTAATCGGGTGGTGATCAATTACAAGAAGCTGAATATGATTATGAAGAAGGATTCATATCCCCTACCAAGAATTGATGATGTACTAGATTGGGAGAAATGAAGTATTTCTTTGTAAAGGATCTGATATCAGAATATTGGCAAATCGATTTGCCAAGAGAAGACCAAGAAAATTGCGCTATTATTACTGCACAGGGGCTATATCGACCAATGAGAATGCCCCAGGGTCTATGCAATGCGCCTGCGACGTTCCAGAGGGCCATGGACGCTATACTAAATAACTTAAAGTTGTCATGCGTCTTAGTGTATTTGGACAATATCAATGTGTTCGGTAGGATGTTTACTGACCATTTATAAAACTTGGAGGAAGTGTTTAAGAGACTTTCCGTGGCCAACCTGAAGATTGAGCCAAGATATTGTCACTTCTTCAAGAAAGAGTTGAGATATCTGGGATTCATGATCAAATCTAGTGGACTGCAGCCGCAAGCCCAGAAGATCAAAGCCATAGAACGAATGGCTGTGCTGAAGAGTATCTGAGATATAAAAATGTTCCTTGGAATGGTCAGAAACTATAGAAGATTTATTCGGGATTTTTCCAGAATTGCTGAGCCTTTATTCCACCTGTTGAAGGATCCAAAGAAAGGGTTCATATGGAATGAAGAAGCAAAGAAATCCTTCGATGAAACACTAGTACTTGATAAATTCTCCAATTTTGAAATATCTAGATTTTGATTGAGAATTTATTATACAAACTGATGCTTTGTTGATGGCGATTGCGCCATATTAAGCCAAGTAGATGAACTTGGGGATGAACATCTGGTGGCATATGTGATCCAGACGCTCTCATCCACTGAGAGGAACACACCATAACTTGAGAGTGAATGCCTTGCAGTCATTTATGCCTGTAAACAGTTTTGGATGTAATCCACGGAATGCACTTCAAAGTGGTGATGGACCACTCCTTGTTGCGTTGGCTTCACAACTTATGAGAACTGGAAGGACAACTGGCCCAATGGGCATTGAAGTTACAGGCTTACAATTATGAGATTGTCCACCAAGTGGGGGCTTCTCATCAGAATGCGGATGGCTTATTGTGGTTACCAATGATACAGATGGTATACCAGCAGGCAGATGAGCTATTCTAGAGAATGGTCGATGGAGATATCAGGAATGAGCCCTGAGAAATCCAAGGTGCACTTTGAAAAGCGATGGAAAACACCGAGACCATGGATGGACAAGTGTTTAAGATGATTAACGGGAAGTGGTTATTATTCCCAAAGCCATCAAAAAGAGCAGCTATCATTCAAGCCGCTCATTAGGTTGTCAGGCATGGTAGCCTGAGAAAAACAACCAATCATATTCGCCAGTACTATTGGTGGGAATCTATCAACTATGATGTCGCTGACTATCTAGCTTATTGTCTGGAGTGCCAGTTGCACAAGCCACATAAGAATACAACTGGATACCAACTGTTCCGCTCTGTATTTGCTTTTCATATGGTGTCCATTGATGTGATGGGACCACTGACAATGAGCACAGGGGGAGTCAAGTACATAATAGTTGCAATCAATCATCTGAAAAGATGGGTCAAGATGAAGGCCCTGGCAAAAGTAGAGGCTACCAGTACTGCAAAGTTCATCCTGGATCAGGTAGTATACTGATATGGATGCCCACAAGTCCTGCTGAGTGACAATGGGACAAACTTCATATCTCATGTGATCCTGCAGTTAAATTAGATAATGGGGATCCAAGGAGTCATGTCGTACCCTACCAGATGGAGACAAACGGATTGGTGAGATGTGCTTATGGAACACTGGCCACGACGCTGAGGAAGCTGGTCACAGGAAGAACTTCCACGTGGGGAACATACCTGAGTTCAGTGACATTCGCCTAAAATATCAGTCATCATACGGTGACAGGAAAAACGCCATTTGAATTGCTATATGGGAGGAAGGCTGAGTTGCTTCTAACTTTTATATTTTGTGGTGGAACCAACATTGGGTATGAGTGCTGAGCAGTACCTGTATCGATTAAAATATCCTGATCAAAATGCAATTACAAGCATTCAATATGACTTTGAAGGAAAGGATATGAGCAAAAATGACAGATGATAAGAACCAACCAGCTCATTAGAATACCAAATAGGAGAAAGAGTTGCCTATTGCAATATGCATGGTTTTGGGAGAAAAAACAAATTGAATGCATTGTGGTCAGGTCCATTTGAGATTATTGCCAAGACAGCGATGGACGCCTACGCCATCAAGAACCTCTTGGATGGAAGGGTAGTAAATCAAGTCCATGCTAAGTAATTGAAGCGATGGATCAATGAAAAAATAACGAAAAAGAGTTCCTGAAGGACTGCTGAACCATTTAGTTGGTTATGTCCTAATGATTAGGTCAAGTCCAAAAATAGGACCTCTGATCCAATCTATATGGTAAATTCTTATAAAAGTAAGACCTCTGAACCATAGAAAACTGGAAATTTAAATATTCCTAGGATCCAGTTTGGGGAATAAAATAAAAAGATGGACCGCTGAGCCAAAACAAGGTCAAGTCCCATGGAAAAAAGAAGAAGAAATAAAAGATTGATATAAAATATTGGGAATAAAATTATTAAAACTGCATAGAAAACCAATATATTTTTATAAACTTTATTTTCTATTGATTATCCTTGATTTGGGGATGATTCCGCCTATGTCAACTCTTGGGGAAGGAGGATGGATTGCAGTAGGAGTGAATAACCTGTCAAAATCTATGTGAGATCGGATGCTAGCAAGGGCTAGACCTACACAAAACCAAGTTTGTTGAGCAGACGCAGATCCCTGTGAGAAATTGACTAGGGGTTGAAAATTGAAATTTTGGAAGAAGCCAAACGTGATACTCTGGAGTGGGGAGGGAAGCAACAGTACAAGAAGAGGAAGTTGGTGAATAACCCCAAGTAATCCAATTATGGCATTGTAGCTAAAAGATTGATCTTGAGCACTTGCCGATGGGCTTCATCAAAAACACATGACATATGGGCCAGCATCAAGCAAGGGATACTAGGTGGGAGTTTCCAAATCATGCCCCTGATCAAAGCCATCAGTGGAAGATACCAATGGGATGCGCCAGATACGAGATAGTCATGCAAGGAGTGAATGGCATCCTGCAAGAAATGACTATGAGCTTCTCAGAAGTTGAAGCATAAAGAGCGATGAAAACTGGAAGCTTGAAGCTTTGTGTCCCAACTTTAAAGAACTTGGCTGGCAAAGCAAAGAGCATAAGCTGTGATATCCTGATCTAGGTTGTTTTCAAGATTGGAATAATTCAGAGTTATGAATAAAGCCTCGGTGACTTAGGCCCTTAATTTGCATAGGGGAGCTTGAAATGTATGCTGTTGCCAATAATGAGTTCGATGGCCAAGACAGCTGGCTTGTAATACTGACTGAGCTGGAAGAGGAACTCCCAAAGCAAGTCTGATCTGGAAAGGAATGAATTATCAATAGCGAAGGGCATTACTTCAGGAGGATCAACGATGATGTTAAGAGTATCTGTGAAAGGAGCCAAATCCTGGAGAGTTTTGAAATATAACTCTGGAATTAACAACAGAGGAAGGATTGGCCATGAGTCATTGGAGATGATTGCTAACCTGGTTTCATCAGGGTTGGTTACCATTTCTGGTAATTCCATGGAAGGACTAGCCACTTGTACTTGACTAGGAGTATGAGTCCTGGAAGGACCATATAAAAGGTTCCTTTTTGCAGAATGACTCATCCCCTGGAAGAGCTGAAGATCTTGATCAGATAAACTATTGATCAGCTGTTGGTACAGCAACTCAGAATTCAACATATGAGCTGGATGAGGGGGGATGTTGGTTTTATATGATAGTCAATGTTATGCACTCTGAAATCAATTAAGCTCCAATTTTGAGGAGATTAATCTCAAAATTAATGGAATAAGCTCTCCAAAGAAGATTAAGAATAATATGAGCCAAGAGTTTATAAGAAAATAACAAGGGCGAACATAAATGAGCATTCTTAATGGGCTGAAAAATGAACATTAATGGCAAAAGTCTCCTATCGAGGATGGGGAGAAAATTAGGAAATTGAGGATGCCAGACCAAGAATCCTGAATATGACAGTGGGTCATATGCCCTGATGGGGGAAAAATGAATCCTGGATTAATATTGTCATGAGTAAACCAATCAGCCCAGCACAACAGAAGATTGTGGGGACTGTGCTCTGAGTAGGTGGTAGCAAGGAGGATAAGGAAGAGAGCCACGTGCTGAAGGTTGTCCTGAGCAGCATAGAGTACTGATGATCATACTCCGCTTGATCAGATGAAGTATTCAACCAAATGTCTAAAGTGGCATTTTCCTGTCCCAATCCTTCTCTCACTGGAGATATAAGCAAGAGGGGGATGTGTTGGGATTTTTGTCCATATTCCCAACTAGCTAGATTACCAGGGATCGCTAGGGGATAATTCTCTAATGTGAGGTGTATTGGAAATTAGTTGATCCTGATTTCAGGGTAACTATGTTTGGGGGATTTTAGGATATTCACTTGGTCAGATCCATCGAGGATTAATCTGGAAAAATGCTTAAGATCTCGTTAGGCAGAGTTACTGACAAAATAGGGGCATCTGATAGTTGATTAACTATCAAGTGTGCTGATTGAGATCAGTTGGGTTTCATAACTGACCAAATGGGAGTTTAAGGAGTAAGTTGCGAGGAGAGTGATGCCATCTGCAACTAGCAAATTGATCAGTTGGTTTGCGACCTGCTTTAGGGGGTAATAAATCCCATTACCTAAGCAGGTCGCTTGCCAAATATGGCTAATTCATCTGGGTTTAGAGGAAACCGTTAGGGACACGTCTTCTTACTCTTTCTGTTTTAGGCCTCAAGGATGTCCAATGACAGAATCCTAGCTAGGATGGGGAAGACCATCACTGTTGAGATGAGGATGGGTGA